>NW_019776102.1:342476-386330 GCF_001039355.2 Lingula anatina | reverse complement strand
TGTGTGTGTGTGTATGTATGTGTGTATGTATGTGTGTATGTGTGTGTGTGTATGTATGTGTGTGTGTGTGTATGTATGTGTGTATGTGTGTGTATGTATGTGTATGTATGTGTGTGTATGTGAATGTACGCTGTATGTTTCTACATGGTTATTTGTTATTTGTTTTAAGATTCTATCTCCACAGTTGTATGTGCTTTCACATAATGCTGTTTGAATTGCCCAAATAATATATTGAATGACAGTAAATACATTTTTTCAAACTCACTTTAATGAATGATTTTCTGAATACTTTATCCTTAAAATAAAAAAACATGTTTTTATAAACTTGAGCATTTAACTTGAATTTATTAAAAGTTAATGATAAATAAATGATTTCAAAAAACTTTGCTTTGCACATAAAACATTCAATAAGATTAAATGAGGAGAAAGCTTTCAGAGTCTGTTAAATCGGTCTTTATTATCATTTAATGTATCAATTTTATTTTCCTAATCTTAAAATCAGTTACTATCAACGACAAATATTACAATTTTCAAGTATGTCATCAAATTATGACATTTGTGAAGCGTAAAAAAAAAAAAAAAAAAAAAAAAAGAGAGGGAAATCAGATGTAGTTGAGAAAAAGATGAACTACAAGTCTACAGCCAAGATTACAAGAAGTTTAAGTTTAGAAAGACGAAAAGTTTCCCATTCCTTCTAAATAGCTGTCAATGTTGGTTTGAATACTTCAGTGATCATGGTCAATCTGGCCCATGGGCTGGAGGTTGTCTGAAACCTTTAAAGAAATACCACTCTATGAGTCTCAATTGGAAGCCTCGTCAGTTGAGAAAATTAGGTAATTCTTTGAAAATTAAGGACACAAATAACCCAAATAGGTTATAAATATACCTAGTAAGCTATTTCAGTGATGTTGCATACATTTATCAACATCTCCAAATAAGCATATTTGTTACAGTAAATGCTTTAATTGGTGTCAAACACCTAACTTATCCTGGACATATTTAATAATAAAACATACTATCTGATATTATTCCAATTCACAATTTACTATTCATATTTATCATGATTATGAAAATAGATTAAGAATTCCCACAAGCTATCTTAAATAACATGTGAAATAATTTAATTATAAAAATGGTTGTCACCGTTAATTTTGCACTTACTCTAAATTCACATGCAGTACAAGCAACAATGTCCTCCACAGATGTATCATCTGCTATCTCCACAAGAGTTAAACCTTCAAGGGGGTCCACATTAAAGACACCCTGAAACAAAGTTCATCATAAGTATCTCGTGCAACTTTCATTTCAATGAGCCATTTCAGTTCAATTAGGAACTGAAAATCAAGGTTGTGTTATAAAAGAAGGGTTATGTAGTGAGAGAGTGAAGTCTTGACACGTGCAGTTGTGTTACATAATACCCTTGTATATAGGTGTTTGACTTCTACCTGACCAGTTTTTATAGTGATGTCCTTTTTCTGACAAATCTGTTTCATAAGTTGTATCATGCAACTAAATCTAACAAACATATTCTTGTCATGCTGAATAATAAAATATTTCAAAACGTGGGTCTTAAAGGTGTGGCAACCCTTAGCAAAATATCAGGCCTGTCGCAATCTCTCTAGCAAATTCGCTGTAAATTTGCTACAAATTTGCTGCAAATCTGCAAGAAGTTCCTGCAAATTCACTGCAAGTTTGCTGCTAATTTGTTGGAAATTTGTTGCAAAATATGTTTCCTTTGTTGCAAATTTGCAAGAACATGAATACTTTCTTGCAAACTTACTGCAAACTTAATATGTTCTTGCAAATTTTCTGCTAATTTGTTGCTAATTTGCTAGAACATAAAGACTTTTCTTGCAAACCTGCTGCAAACTTAAGTTGTTATTGCAAATTAGCTATAATACAAATTTTTTTGCAAACTCCTGCAAACTAGTTGCCACAAGCAAATTTGCTGCAATTTTGCCGCAATATTGCAACAAACTTTTCATTTTATATATTATTTATATATAGGGAATGGCTTTTATATATTTCAAGTAATGAATGCATATAATAATCTGGAAATAGAAATTCAACAAAATTAAAAAAGTATATATATATGTGCCTCTTATTAACCAATTCATCCTTATAGTGAGTTGTGTTATAAAAGAAGAGTAATATCCAGTAAAAGGGTGAAGTCTTGACACGAGCAACTGTGTTACATATACCCTTGTGTATAGCTGTTTAAGTTCCACCTGACCAGTTTTTATAGGGATGTTGTCCTTTTTCTGACAAATCTATTTCATAAGTTGTATCATGCAACTGAATCTGCTAACAAACATATTCTTGTCATGCTGAATAATAAAATATTTCAAAACCTGGATCTTAAAGGTGTGGCAATGGCTTTAATATACTTCAAGTAATGAATGTTTTAAAAAATAGCATGCATATAATAATCTGGAAAAAGAAATTCAACAAAATTAAAAAAGTATATGCATGTGTCTCTTATTAAATAATTCATCCTTATATTTAGTCGTCATGACCGTCATGACTTTGTATATCAATGAAGAGTAAAGTCTTGACATGTGCAATTGTGTTACATATTAAACTTGCATATAACCGGATTATTTCCCCTGATCAGTTTTATGGTTATGCTGTCATTTTCTATTCAATTCTGTTTCATAAGCAGAATCATGCAACTAAATCCATTTACAAACATGCTTTTCTTGCTGAATAATAAAATCTTTCAAAAAGTGGATCTTAAAGATGTGGCAATGGCTGTTATGTAAAGAATATTAAAGGGATAACAACTGTTCATCAGATATCCATATGTCACAATAAATACACAGTAAACAACTCATAGAAATATAATAAATTCAATTCTAAAACGGCAGTTAATGCAATTATTCTAGAATTTGCGCTTGCCATCACAACACATGAGCTCCATAGAAGGCTATACTCTGTAATAATCTCTTAAGAGATTACTACAAAAATAAAATTTTTTTAGAAAAAAACCAGGGACCAATTTTGTGCGAATGGATTAATTAACCATTGGTAAGTATAGGGAAATTGTCCTTTACCCCAGGAAAATCCATTTTTCGGCCAAAATGAACAGCTGTTATTCCTTTAAACAACACCCACACATTAAACTTACTTACTTTCATGTTAATAAAAAAGGAAGAAACAATGAAAGAAAGAAACAAAGAAAATTATGTTCCCTTGCAAAGCAACATGAACAACATCATGGACAACAAAGTACCCAAGTACTTTAAGTTACAAGGGGATGTGCCACATAATAAAGCTGATTTCATTGACTGTGCCTTAGCGAAAATCTCCGCTGAGATAGATCAATCCTGTTAGCATAATAACTATTATTCTGAAAACAGCCTATCCTGAACAATATTAAAAATTTGGTGTAACAGTTCAGATAATTTTTTTGGGCTAAAGCTCTTTTGTAAACCCACTCCATAAAGTTGTCCATTGAGTTCAACACAGCTCTGAGAGAAGCATCACCTCAGATGCCAGACATGCTATCATATATCCAATTATCTACAAGACCTTCCTGAAATAAGAACCTGACAGGTTTCTTGCAACCCAGATCAAAACATCAAACTATTCTTAGTGTCTAACAACCACCATCAATAAATGTCAATGTCAAATTGGAAGGAAGTGAAATAAGAGTACATACATTTTGAAAAATACTCATTAAGAAAAACAATTGAAGCCACAAAAATAGAACAAGTCATACAGGAATTAGATTAATTTTGTATTGAAAGATTCATTCCATATATGGAGAAAGGCAGAACAACAAACTATACAGAAGGGTATTAATTTGCCAAATTGCCTACAGATGACAAATGTGTACTGTGCAGCATACTATACAAAATAACTTGACACCATTTTATTTAAAACATATACATGTACTGAAAAGTGTATTTGAGTTAGAAAGATATGGAAAATAGCCTAGGATGCAAGAGACATTAATGAACCCTTTTAAAAAATTTGGTTTATTTTGTCTATTTTGTTTGTTTCCTACAAAGAATAAGTGTAAAAACCTGAGGATCCATGTACTTACCTTTTCTGTGATGATCATATTTACACAGCCTTTTCCAGTAAGGGGAAGTTCACAGCTATCAAGGATTTTTGGTCTTCCATCCTAAAATTCAAATTGAGATGAATCATTTCATTTTCACATGATTATGTAAAAATATTTCATGTAAGGTAGAGAATGTAAGCCTATACCAAATACAGAATTAAACACTGGCCAAAAAAAAAAAAAATAGTTTTTTTATATCTATGGTTTTAATATACTTTATCATACAATAGTGTGGCATAAATGGTAGCATTTTGTTCAGTAACATGTGTGCCCTCCCCTAGCTGTGATACAGGCTAGTGCCCCACTTCTTATGGACCCCACGAGACCTCGAATATGGACCTGGGGCATCCTTCTCCATTCTTCCACCAGTGCAACTCTTGACTCTAAGATGGTGGTAGGCTACAGCTGGCGGTTATGAAACTGGCTGGCCAGTTTATCCCAAGCATGTACAATCAGAGACATGTCTGGTCTAAACGCTGGCCACAGAAGAATCTGGGACTGCTCCTGCATATCCTGGCAGTATGGCTAGGGGCACTGTCCTGCTGGAGCAAGTTAGGGTTGGGTGTTTAAGGGTAGAGAAACTTTTTTCTTTCTGTCTATTTATCATTTGTATGAGCTTGTTTTCAACTAGTGAAAAAGCTAATAACCTTTGAGGTATGTTCCATTGTAACAACTACTTTAGTATCACCTCCACTAGCGACGAGATCCATTGCTCCTCCCATGCCCTTAACAAGCTTACCCTGTCAAAGAGAAACATAACTTGTAATAATACATTTTTGTGCATTTTTTCCTTCTAAAAGAGATTTACATGCCACTTTAAGCACATGTATAAAGTTAAATATGTACACAGTGCGGTCAATCATACACCAAAATATTACGATCCTGGTTTTTGTAATGAATTACAGGACTGATACAGGTTACACAGCACACTGAACACAAAAAGGATGACTTAAGTCCATACCATAAAAATTTAAGTTATTATCAACCAAAACACAGTAAAAGACTCTTCCGAACTATTCTTTAAGTTTGTTTTGTATTTGTGTGTCTGTGAGAGAGATAATCAATTAGTTAAAGTCCACTTACGGGAATCATCCAATTGGCAAGGTCTCCAAATTTGGACACCTGCATTGCCCCTAGAATGGTGAGATCCATGTGACCCCTATAACATATAAAATAGTTCCAATATTTCCAGATGCTTAAAACCACTGGCTGATTAAAAATATTGCATTTTGGTTCCCCCTATTTTATAATGACATTCCCTACTAGTGTTACTACATTATAATTTCTAGAAAGACCGAGGAACTTTGCAGTGAGCCTTTTACTTTGCAATGTTAAGAAATGTGTTTATCAAGTGCAGTGCACGTTTTTGTTGTTGTTGTTAATTGGTGTATACATGACAAACATCTTTCATTCACTTAGTGGTCTAATTTTGACATTTTCCTTTTTACCTTATTTTTAATGTTTCAGTATCAATAAATTTAAGAGGGATTATGCAGGAGATTAGTTGTAAGTGATAAAAATATAAACCCTTCAAAAGAAAAGAAAAAACAAGGAGTAACTATACAATAAGTCACTAACGATTACCCTCTTATCATGGCAAAAGATTCATCACTGGAGAAATACGCTGCCCCAGGGACCACAGTGACGGTCTCTTTACCAGCGTTTATCAGATCTGGGTCTTCCTCACCTGCTTCTGGATAGCCTCCCTGTTTTTAGTGAAATAAAAGTAAAGGTTCATACCTGGATCTGATATCAAATGTATATTAAACAAAGATAAAAGAATTTCTTATGAAAGGTGACAAGATATAATTATACAAAGGATGCTAGCTAATGAATTGGCACATTATTTTATTTAAAAAGCAGGGACACTGCAGTTTTAGAGTTAAGTTTTTTTTTTTTTTTTTTTTGCTTCAGGATTTGATAATAGCTAGAATAAAGCACTTTTAAAAATGTTCAAGTCAACCAGCTCATAAGTCTAGATGGAGCTATTTACAAATACTGGATCCTGAAGGACCTTTTATAACATATGTATACACTGATCTTTTGTCATTAATAATCAATCATAAAGTCTCATCTCCCCTTTCAAGAGTAACAACTTTACTGAATTACTGTTGAGTTAATTTCTGAAATTACAGCATCAGCAGCACTTTTAACAAATCAAAATGTTACACTGATTGAAACAAATGTTGGGATGAGCAAGGAGCCATAAAATTAATGCAGCATCTTATTTGCTATTAAAAAAAGAGAAATTTCATAACCAAAATATATCAATTTCTATCTTTTAGGAATTAAATTATGATAAACATGACAAAACTATACTTACCAATCCAAGAACGCCATTTTCACTTTGTAAGTGAATGGTAATATCAGGATGGATATAGTTGCTGGCAAGCATGGGCATTCCTATTCCTAAATTGGCTGGGAAAAGTTGAGGATGGTTTGTCCAAAATATATTTTATGTCTATGTGTATGTTATTATATGCTAAATATATTTTCACTGTCTAAAATATGTTATAAAACATCATGGAAATTATTTTTTATGACAATATATAAATATTTCTTTGCAAAGTGGTATTAACTGCCATTGCTTTCATATCAGTCTAATAGTCTTACATAAAAATATAGAAATCCATATCAGTCAGTCAAATTTGCTTACAAATTTGTTTGAAATAACCAGTAAAACTAAATATTTCTCAATCATTCTGCTCAAGTAAACCATCTTATGTGTTAGGCAAAAATGTTACATGTTAGCTTAGATCTTGAAACTAACAACTGCTGCATGAAAACAAAACATTCCTACCAATTTAAGCAATTGAACAAATGCAAATCAACCCACAGCACATTTTTAGAAATGTGTTTTGAACTTTTGATGCAAAAGAATCACGTCTCTGATAAGCAGTGCATGTTACAGCTCTCATTATCTTCCTCAAGCCATTTACCTCCATTAAAAATATATGTATGAAACATGCAATATTTATGTTATGTGGTTCACCACTAAGTAATTAAAACTCTCTCTCTCTCTCTCACACACACACACACACACACACACACACACACACACACACACACACACACACACACACACACACACACACACACACACACACACACACGTTTATGGGCGCATGCAGGCCAAGTTGATCCATGGACTAACAGATCCCTGGATCAAATATGGCCGACCCACTTGAAAGCTTGCCTTAAATCCCCCCAACAGACACTGAATAGATTCCCCGCATAGATTACAGGGTAAGTTTT
Source organism: Lingula anatina (assembly GCF_001039355.2). Next base: position 379,006 of record NW_019776102.1, on the reverse strand, counting down.
CAAGTGGGTTGGCCATATTTGAATGGTTGTGAATGTACTTAAGCCTTTAAACTGAGAACTACACCTAAGCATAATATTCCTGCCTAAAAATGAATCAAATGACAGAAGCAAATGTTAACAGAATCACATTTCTGTAGAAATGTGCATTGATGCACAAGTAACAAGTCCCCAAGTACCAATACACGTAATAGCTGCCAGCGATGGTTTTCCTTGATCTTTAACGATGTTTAAGCTTCATTTGAGGAAGCATGAAGCACATGCACGCAGCCATGACCTTCACCTCCAAATTACTTAATTGTCTTTTGGTACGTATTGATACCTATCAGGTCGGGAACATTTCAAGAAAAATAGGATCAGTAAAAGGATACCATACATCCCATCCTTAAACTCCATGGCTGCCCTCCTAATAATCCTCTCTCTGTTTATGGCCCCAGGAGTAGAAGGTTCCTCCGTAGTTTTCTTTTTCTTCAGTGTGCGTTTCTTTAAAAAATACGACAACTTTTAATTGCTGAACCCAGTAAGTCTTACTTACAAAAATGCTGAAAGATGCTATATATTATGTATTCATTATTCAAAATTTATGATTTTATTCACATCTAAAACTAATAATCACACATTTTAAAATCACATTTCTGTTTATTATCAGAAACGTTTTTCTGTACCTCAATCCTTTTTTCATATCTGTCTCCTTTAATTATTCTTTTCACATAGATACTGGGTACATGAATATCCTCTGCGGGGAGAGTATCTATATCCACAATCTCTTCTACTTCTGCAATGGTAATCTTAGCAGCCTTGCACATAGGGACATTGAAATTTCGAGTTGTTTTCCTAAAAATTTAGCAACTGGCTTTACAAATTATCTTAAGATAGATAAACAAAAAGCTTATTTCCAATATATTCCTAGAGGTACAAAAACAATTGTCTTTCACTTGCATTTTACATTGTAATATATTCTGAGCGTATTTGAGCTTTAGAACCTACATGTGAATAAATAAATAAAAACATAATAATAATAATAATAATAATAATAATAATAATAATAATAATAATAATAATAATAATAATGCATTTAACAAAGGATTAGCTTAATACCTGAAGATCAAGTTTCCTGCCTTGTCAGCTTTCCAGGCCTTCACTAGTGCAAAATCTCCAGTGATTGCCTCTTCCATAATATATTGGCGACCATTAAATTCACGACTCTGTAGAAAAAAAAATGGCCACTTAATCAAAATAATATAAGATCACACAATAATACACAACTGATGATGATGCTTTCTTATTCTGGGTATGGCCTCAACAATAATGATCTTTTTGAAAACATGAACAGAAAATTCTGGACCTGAATATATAAACAATTTCACTGATAAATTGAGGAGAAAACCTTTCAGGAAAAGTGCCATAAAACAGACTTTTCTGGGGTGAACAATGATTTCCCCATATTTATCAATGGTTACTAAATCTGTTTTGACATTCAAAGTAAGCTGATTGTTTTTTAAGTGTGCTTTTTTTGTACTAATCTCTTAAGAGATTATTATAATTATGCAGTGTACCCATCTATGAAGGCCCAAGTGGTACTATGGCGAGCACAGATTTCAGAAAAATTATGATAACTTCCGTTTTGGTGATTAACTGGCACTTATTATATTTTTATATGTTGTTTACAATGTTGTTATCCTTTTACATGTTTCTTCCTCACATTCATTTAAGGGTGCCTGCCCAGAGATTTAGATCGATCTAAAGATTAAGTTTTAGATCGACCTAACTCCCTGGGGGTTCAGGCTAAATTGCAGTCAGCCGAGCGGACACCATAGTTAATTACCCCTTTACAGCTTTTAGTAGGCTGGACAGACGCTTAAGCCGGCCAAGCTGACAGTAAACTAGTGAGACTCCCCACAGGGATAGTTCAATCTAAAAATCTATGGAAATGGGGTGTAAGACCAAAGCATAAAATGACCAATTCTTAAAAAAAAACTAAACACAAATGACAAAGCATTTAGCCTATAAGTTAAATAAGAAAATATAAAACTATAATTTAAATAAGAAAAAAAATCATGTTACATAAACCTTGTTATGAAATGGGAACTGTTAGTGTCAAAAGAGCCATCAAGTCTTAGATAACCACTGCAATGTACCCTGAGTTTCAGTATTTGTGAAAAACTTGCTCTCCTCTATTTCCTATACAGAAAATACATTTCTGATAACTTTAAGCCTAATATAGGTGGTCGTTCTTACTGTGACATCAAATGACAGTTTAATTATTAATATTATGAAGGTAATGTGCCAAACAGTTCAACTAACATCAATTAATTAATTTGGAAGAAACATCATTTTGGGTGGAAATGAATAAAAACCTTTGAAAAAATTGGTCTATCTGTTAAAACGTCCATCTTTCTGAAAGTATTGCATTTTAACAGAAGTGGCATGCAAGATAAGCCACCATTCATGCTTAACACATGTTTCCAACATGTTTTATCCTCCTTTTTAAATCTCTATTCACTGGCTTGAAAATTTCCCCCGAGTCAAAAAGCCATCTTCAAGTCTTGGATTACAATAATGAATCAATCTTTTCAATGGGCAAAAATAATCAAACTTTCAGATACATTATTCTAAAGTCATAAAAATTATATTTTTATAGCATTTAAACCCTGTCCATTTTAAAAAGGGAAAATCCATTTTATTCCCCTTTAAATGGCCACAATTGCACTTTAAAAATGGACAAAAATTGGAAAAAACATCACTGGATTAAGAAATTCATTGGATTTTTTGGGAAATTTCCTCAAAACTGGGGGTCAAAAATCAATGAAATGATGACTAATTGATGTTTTTGGGTAAATTCCCTGAAATTAATTTCTCTAAATAAGTCTTGACCACTTACATTTTGAGGAAATTTCCCCAAAAAGATGGTTTGAAAATTGGAAACTCTTAAGGAGTTAGCTTTGGGGAAATTCCCCAAAATTGGAGTTTCATAGTCAGACATTTATGCCCACTTAAGTTTTGAGGATATTTCCTCAAAACAGTGGTTTGAAAATCAGAACGTCTTATTAGGTACTTGAATTTTGAGGAAATTTCCCCAAAATGTGAATCTCAAATTTGGAAACTATAAATTTTAGGGAAAATTTCCCAAAATATTTTGAGAAAAATTGAGAAATAAATGACCAAACACAAAACATACATTAATACATGCATTAAAATAATAATAAATTAATAAACAATAGTAGTGATAATAATATGCAATTACTGACACAGTGTTTTGGTCGTCTTGACAATTTATTGACCCCTTTATATACCCATGCCTTTGGTGTTGGTCAATGATCCCAGCTTCGAATAAAAAATATGTTGAGATGACCAAAGCACAACGTCTATAACTGTTTCATAACAAGGTTACAGGTAAATTGTCTATAAATAAGATACGAAAAAAAAAAAGGATGTTACATAAACTTTGTTATGAAATGGGAACAATTAGTGTCAAAAAGCCATCTTCAAGTCTTGGATTACAATAATGACTCAATATTTTCAATGGGCAAAAATTATCAAACTAAAATTATCAAAATTCCCCAAAACCTTGACTTGAGAGTTAGACAATCATGCACACATATATTTTGAGTAAAATTGAGAAATAAATGACCAAACACAAAACATACATTAATACATACATTAAAATAATAAACAAGAGTAGTGATAATAATATGCAATTACTGACACAGTGTTTCGGTCGTCTTGACAAATTATTGACCCCTAATATACCCATGCCTTTGGTGTTGGTCAATGATCCCCGCTTCGAATCACAAATATGTTGAGATGACCAAAGCACAACGTCTATAACTGTTTCATAACAAGGTTACAGGTAAATTGTCTATAAATAAGATAAGAAAAAAACAGGATGTTACATAAACCTTGTTATGAAATGGGAACAATTAGTGTCAAAAAGCCATCTTCAAGTCTTGGATTACAATAATGAATCAATCTTTTCAATGGGCAAAAATTATCAAACTTTCAGATACATCATTTTAAAATCATAAAAATTATATTTTTATAGCATTTAAATTTTGTGGTGCTTTAAATGCATAGAAAAAACTTTAAGGTAGTGTGCTTATCAATTTTGTTGTAACCACTCAATAGAAATCCTCTTATATTCTAATTCGCTGATGCTTAAACATATAAAAAAAAATTTTTACCATCTAATAACTCTCAACGAACAAAACCACTTCATCTTCAAAAATCAAAATCATTCATTTATAAATAGCAATGAGTCAAGGTGCCTCTGCCTGTGTACAGACAATATTACATAACAACCTTTGCTCCATCACCAGTCATTAGAGTAAAGGGGCCCGCACACGGTGAGCATTCGGCGCGCGCCACTTGCGCTGCGCCAGATGCTCGCGCTCCTCAGCTCCCCGCAAACGATGCGCTCTTTGCTCAGCAGAGGTGCCTCCCGGCCTGCCCCTAGCGGACGCACTGTGAACTGTGGAATCATGTGTTTAAGGAAACATTACATATTGTTGTTTTTTCTGATAGCAATGGATAATGGTGACCACGTTAATCAATCAGACTAACTATAACTGTGTACATTTTTGTTGACTTCGCTGGGGGCTGCCATTTTTGTTTGTTTCCGGCTACTGGCACATGCGCATTGTTAGCATGGCGTGAGCAATCGGCGCTTGCACCCCGCACACGCTGAGACATTTGCCTCAAGAGACCAAAAAAATCAAACACGTGAGAAATTTTGCTCAGCCGTGCGTGAGACAAAAATCTCACCAAATTACCCCCGCACACGATGAGAAAACGGCGCAGCGCAAGTGGCGCGCGCCAAATGCTCACCGTGTGCGGGCCCCTTTAGATCTCCCGCATAACCCAATTCCAATTCCAATTCTAGTACAGTTCTCACTTTTATAAATCTGATAATTTTACAACGCATAAGCAAACCCTTATCTTTATATAAATGTTTTTATACAAAAATTATTATTATTAGGAATAAACTGGAGAACATGTCCGTATAGAAATGTAGATCAACTTCAATGATAATTTCCCTTTCTCACGTGATCTGTTCACCATTTGAATACAGCGCCCCCTGCATTACTCCCAAATGACCTTCCTCCTAAGACACGTCATCCTTGACCCGTTAAATGGCAATAAATACATTTTAAGAAATTATGGCTTAAAAAATAAAGTATCTGTAAATTTCACAATTTTTCCCCATTGAAAAGATTGAGTCATTGCCTTACTACTGACCAAAACAAAAAGTAACATGGATGCATGTAAATTATCTATAAATTGAATGAGAAAAAATCATGTTACATAAACCTTGTTATGAAATGGGAACAATTAGTGTCAAAAAAGCCATCTTCAAGTCTTGGATAACCACTGCAATGTACCCTGAGTTTAAGAATTTCTGAAAAACTTGCTCTCCTCTATTTCCTATACAGAAAATACATTTCTGATAACTTAAGCCTAATTGGTGGTGGTTCTTACTGTGAAGATCAAGTGGCAGTTTAATTATTTTAATATTAAAATACTATTATATGGGCAGAAAAAAATAATCCTGTTTGATATAAAGGTAGGCTTACTACTTCCATTAGCCAATTATTTCAGTTTCAGAGCACACAAAACCTAATAGCAAAATGCATAATCACCAAGGAAGTGGATGCCTCCTAGCAAAATACTTCCTCTGGCCATTTCTTATTATGCCATATCCACAATATTTAATTTACCAAATGTTCCAAATGGCATGTGCTTTTTCTTGATAACATTAATAGCAGTATTTTTTCGTATTTTTTCGTATTTTGTACGTAAATACCAACTGTATATCTATATGATGGCCCTTTGAACACTATGGAAGCTTTTTTTAATGGCTCTAGGAAGTCGCAAGCCTATTGCTAAGACTTATTATTTAATAATACTATTGGCCAAGCAGTAGGAAATTGTAAGCTGAAAATGTATAAAAGATTATCTCTTTACTACCTTGTGAGAGGACTTCTACAAGTATGGTCCATTGAAAAAATATATAATTTTTTTAACATGATAATTTGATTTTTCAATTTGTACTTGTCACATTTCTTTTTTCGACTAACAGCCTGAAGATATGCATTTTCTTTACCAATATAATTTTATCTTGTGATATTATCATTATAGTCCTTGGACATTTTTGAGAATGCTTATTCCTCTGATAACCCAATTAAAAAGGCTCCAAGTACCTGGTGTTTAATATGTCAAATGTACAGGCCACATTGCTTCTGAACTGTATGCCCCTTTCAGTCAGAAAATGTCCACTCCAAAACTCCAAGTCAACATTTATGAGATATAAAAACCAGTTTTGCTAGGCTGATGACTTGTAAAATAAGATGATCACTACAATCAAACATTTATTTGCCCTTCTAGGTTCAAAATTTGCAAGTGTGATATAGTACTGTCACTTGGGCAATATATGCCAGAACACCTCAAGTGTCAGCAAGAGATGTTCAATGTATATATTGTGAAAGGGTGGCAGAGTATTATTTGACGCACATACCAAGAAAAATAACTCTAATTTCAACATAAAACACCCCTAAAACCAAATGAAGCCTCCCAATATAATTCTCTAGAGATTTTACATGCAATAAAGATGTCCATAATCATAAGTCAACCCCAGCCAATTCCTTACATAATGTACATCTGACAAATTTTGTCAATATTTTCTAAATGCTTGTTGTGAAAGGCCAACTTATTTGGACAGTATTCCCCATTTTCACTGCTGACACTCTGACCTTTGCCTGTAAAACTTAGCAATGCCACACCTTCAAGCTGGGACTGCTACTGAACAAGGGCACCTCGCTTTTCAGTGACATTTCTGACAAACGCATATTCAGGCAGATGTTTATTACTTGTGCAAAGGAAAAATAAATTTACCTTTCAGTGAAATTCCTGATGAAGAAGCAGTTTTGGTATATAGTCAAAGTCAGACAGACACATTACAGGGCTAACTGAGTAACCATTCATCCCACTTTAGTGAAATTTCTGAGGAAAAGGCAGTTATGGAAAAGAGTCAAGTCAGGAAGATGCTTATAAAAGGCCCACAAGTGTAAAAGTACTACTCTTACGTGATATTTCTGCAACAAGATGGCTTAGGAACATATTGAAATTCAGGCAACTGCGGGTAACTTGAAAAGATACCAAAACCTAGAGAGCATGAAATCAATGTTACAATTGAAAAAAGGTTTCAAATACTGTAACATTAAATACCCTGGACCTAGGTTGTATTTTCTGGTACCTATAGTTTGTAAAACCTGTAGACAAAGTAGACCTCATAGGAGCAGGTGGGAAATGCACTTCCTACTCTACCACATAGCATGCAATCTTGTAATTACAACCAGGAAAACCTCCCTTAGTCTTAAAGCATGAAATTGATTTCTCTTTTTTTCTTACCCTCCTCTCCCCCCCCCCCCCCCCCCCCCCCCACACACACACACACATACAATATCCGTAGAATTGAACTAAGGTAATTAATCAGGAACATTATGGTGTAGTATAGGTACGAAATTATGTATGCAATGGATATTATAGCTATCTAGGCAAACTGTGAATGAAAGCACACATTGCCTCTGTTGCCTTAGTGGGTACTGTTTTCCCCAGACTAGGCGATTGGTTGAATAATGGTGGGTGTATTATAGGAAATGATTGGTGTGAGGAATGTCATCACAGTGCCTCTATGATTTCATATCACGAAATTGAGAGAGAGAGAGAGAGAGAGAGAGAGAGAGAATGACATGGTGATATATTCACTAATAGTTGAATCTTGTAAAATTCACATAAATATAAAGTACTTTGTATGAAAACTGCTTTTACATATGTCATGCAGGTGTGTAAGAACTCCTTTCAACATGTGCCAAAACAAGAGTAAAACACAAAAACAGCAAGACAGACAGAGGGGTACCACATGACAGTACGAGTTCAAATCTTTCAGCCCCGAAATGAAAAACAAAATTGATCTATCTTTATGAAAGCTTTATTTCACAATTTTTTTTAAATTTTACATGCTTTTAAAATACATTCTTTTAAAATACAACAACATAAATTCCCAGGCAGATTTCCATGATTATACTTGCATCCAGTATAATCTACTAAATGACTTATAAAATGTACACATGCGGTGAACACAGGAATCACACATATTGAGTGCGTGGGCTGAAAAATGTCTGGTGGTAAAATTAATTGTTTTTAGATGAATTGCCTGGAAAGTGACACTTCCCAAAGAGAGGAAGTGAAATTCCCTGCCACTGTCTACTCAGAAATTTGTATTGGTTTCTCTACAGACCCTGACAAATGAACAGATATTTATTGTATAATCCAATGCAAACCATTCAAGCTTAGGGGATCCATCTCAAGTGATCGCTGCCAACTATGACTTTTGAAGACATTCTTTTTGACAGTTTTCAAATCATTATTATACAAAAAAAAAAATAAAGAAATAAATATAACACATGTTCTGCATGTTCTGCTTTTCTGTCTTTCTCAAGTTTCACAATTAAAAACAGACTCTAATGTTACATTTTATAGACTGAATCTGCCAGTGGAACCATACATGTGTAAATAAATTCCAGTAAAAAACATGAGAGAGACAGAGAGAGAGAAAAGGGTTGTAAACAATTCAACAGTAAAATCAACAAAAATGACACTATTTTCATTCTGATCCATCTATTAAATATCTGCCGACTTACATCAGAGCATAACTTTTACAAAAACAGCAGGGCATATTATTGCTTGACAGCTGGGGAACCACAGTCCTCCTTGTGATCATTTCCAAAGTATTGCCTTTCTGGTAACCTTGTGTTTCTGTAAGACAGCAATAATTTAAAGCTAGATGCATCATACTTTACATGACCTTAAGCTGATCTCTGACTGCGTCAGTAGCTTCCCATTTTTAACAATGAATCTAACACGTACAATAGCAATGCTTAATGATCTGCCTGCCAACAGTTGCATGACCTTGATGTGAAAGAAGTTGTATCTCTCAGTTCATTAACTGTAATGATATTGCCAAGGAATCTGTGCACAGAGAAAATGATTTTAAAAACAACTCTTTCAAACAATATTTTACTTGACATTTTTAACTGACACCATTCTATTGCCATCACATAGCAGCAAGCACTTACCAACGGTGTACAATAAGTAAACCAAAACGACATCATTCCAACACCTTTGTCCTCATTGGCTGAGAAATCTATGACATCACAACTCCTACAACTTAAAAGGAAACGTCTCCCAACCAAGCAAGCAGACTTCTTTCTGCCTCAACAGCAAAAACAAGATATAGAAACTTAAAAAATATGGCCACAAAAGATCGCCTTGGGGATCTGAAGAGAGTTCTTCACTTAAGTGAATATTTGGAGGAAGACAATGACTTTAATGCTAACCAGGTATGTTCAAGCTTTGGACTCCTCCTAAAACAAATAGTTCAGATACAAGAGAGTATCAAGGAACTAGAGAACACCTTGGAAGAAGTAAGGATGCTGCATAGTGAGATTGAGCAATCTTCATTTGGTCAATGTCATCTGAAAAATAAACTTAATAATGCTGTGGCGAAGATTGCCAACTTTGCTAAGGGCATTACACAGCAGCTCAGTGATCTGGACAAATACAGAAGCAAGGACAATGTGGAAATGGACAGTAATGCAGCAGAAATGAGAATAAGGGAGATTCATTATACGACAATGCGGATGAAGTTTTCTAAAGTTCTACACAGCTATAATCAAGCGATGGAAAGTCACCGTGAAAACTGCATAAAACGTCTGCAGCGCCATCTGAGCATTTCAGGGATTGACCCTTCCACAGAATCATTAGAAACAATCTTGAATCATGGCACAGAACATCAACTCATTCAAGACGTTCAAACAGACATTCAGGTTCTTAGTCAGAAATACAACCTTCAGATAGCACGTCACACAGAGATACTGACATTAGAAGAAAAACTTACTGATCTTCATAACTTGTTCATGACCTTGCAGTTTCTCACATCACAGCAAAGTGATTTATTGGACAATGTTGAATACCATGTATCAAAATCAAGAGAATTCATAGACTCAGCAAGTAGACAGGTGAAAAAGGCCAGAGAATATAAGAGGAAAAACTCTGCTGCAAAAATTGTAATGGCTCCAGTCACAGCTTTCAAACATATTTGCCACAGATTGTCATTTTAGCATGGATGTTTCCCTCTTATTTTCAATCAATTTTTAATGTTAATTCACAATTCAACACTTTCATTGTTAATTGCTTGATGTATTGAGTTTTCAAATGTAAGTATATGTATTATTATTATTATACATGTGGTCTACACTAGAGCAAATGACTATTATCACATATATAATGAACTTCATTATGTATCGCTTAAAACAATTGTAAATAACAAACCACATTATATTTGTATTTTAAAACAGCTTTATTTAAGTTATGCTTATTTAGAAAATGGGACTGTCAAAGTTTTAAAATTATACACAAAAAACAACTGAAAAAAAAAGAAATATATATGTAAATTGTTCATTTATAAACTATACACTTAAATACTGTATTGACTTCATTCATTTCTTATTTCTATCAATTATCAGAAGCCTTCTAAAGAGTTCACATTATTTCTAAAACTTATTTAAGATTAAGAAAACAAAGGCAGAGAGTTATATCAATTGCTTCTTCTGTTTTGACATTTAAAAAAGTTCCCCAAAAGAGCAATGCTGCCTGCCTCATCCGCCATATCACATTTATTAAAAAACAATCCTTCCTGCGTAAGATTCTCCAACACAGACATAAACATCAAAATGCTGCGTTCTATTCATGAGTAAACACATTAAAGATATGACATTTTGTAGCCTGAGTGTCAAACAGAAGACAATTCTATTAATAGTAAACTTACTTCTTTGCTTGAAAACACAGACCTTAGTGCTGATTGATACATAATTACACTATCTATGCAACAATGTGTTGTACCACGTAAAACTTGACAACAATCTACTTTCATACAGAAATGTGGGCGAGCTTGTTATCATCACAATTATCGCTATTTCTGTCATATACAATTCAAAGGGCAGCTGGTGTTTTTCTGTTTAAGACACATAAAAAACAAGAGAGGATTCCCAGTAATGAATATAAAACATTTATTTCTACCTGTTCCTTATATGACTAAAATAATGTTGATATGTCAAGTCATAAACCAAATTTATCTCTCATTCAGCCAAAAAATAGCTTCAAAACTACTTTCTTCAAAATTTTTGAATAAATTGAGCTATTTATCTGTTCATCCAATTCATAAAGGCAAGCTTAACAATGAGGTAGTCCCATGCATGAATGTATTGCTGCTCACCCAAGTGCATGCCTATTCCAGTGCCTCAAATTCTTGATTGTACCGGTATTTCTGAAAACCAGACGATGTATGTCAACAATGGCAACCTGTAATGTAGTTTTTTTTTATATATAATGATTAAGCCTCTAAAAACTTTGTTATATTTTGAAGAACTCCCATAATAGTAAATATAAAACATCCTGGAAAAAACTTTTGTTTGGTATATAAAATCAGTTATCTCAAAATGGCATTTTTTGTACATATAAATAGTGACTCCCATGCTAAAGTCATCTGTGTAACTTACACCTGTAATGAGGTGCACACATTTTCACCTTATGCTATGTTTTTTAAAATGCTTTTAGGCCTCCTGTTTTGTTTTAACCATTAATCTCATCTTTTGTATGCTTTGTCAATCAAGTCTAAGAGCAATTTAAGACAAGGTAACACAATCTCACCTATCACAATTGACCAATTTTCATACAGTGTTTTCAAATTGTTAAGAGTCCTCTACATAAGAGGACCCACATGACTTAGAACACTATTCACCGTTTCATCCACGAGTTAAACGATAAGTTTTGCTTTCCAAACTTTTCTCAACTTTTCACGTTTACAAGCTTGTGACATTTATGGTGGATGGGCAAATAAACTGATGGAGACCTTTTCTATACAACCTGCTGCAGGAACTTAAAATTCAGATACACAACAATATACGAAGCTCTTTCTGTTATAATTAAATGGCATTGGCTTTAATTGGAAGCAACAGGACGAGATGGAAAGTATCAGGTATCAGTACAAATAAGACGAAGTATAAGGTTCAATGTATGATATCTTTTCTAAAATCTGACTAATTTTTTTTAATGGCTAAAACAGCAAAGTACCTTCAAGTTGGTTGACATGTACAAAATTCTGTTGTCACAGTTTCACTTATCAATTTAAAATTGTTGTAGATGGTAAGACAAGATTGTGTTACAAGAAAGAAGAGGATAGTTTCCATAGTTACTCTGAAACATTGTAATACACTTTTCATATTTAAAAAGGAATGTTTTTTGAGACCCAATTATTGAGAACCTTTAATGAGATACCTATTTCTAAAGGAAAGGTCCTTGACACTCAACTATTGAAAACTCACAACACCTAGATCTAAAGGATATTGCACCTTAGGTAATTAGCTATCTGAAGGATATTAAAGAAAGGGGTAATTAAATCAATGTAACAACATACTTTATAAGATTTATGCACCACTTTACTGACTTTCTACTGACATTCAACAGTCTCTTATACAATATTGTTCACAATTGGCAAAAGCTTACTATCTCTGAGGTATAGGTGGTAAACAGTTATGTGAGAACAATTCTGTGAACTTTGCCCAATCCAATCTCTTTCTACAATTGTGTGCTTGTGCATGCATGCGTGTATGCATGCATACAATAATAATATAACAATAACATTTATTTGGAACTCAAGGTAATTGGATTGTACATTTGTAACAAAGTAATTTATGTGAAGTATATATATATATATATATATATATATATATATATATATGGTACAGTATATAAGAACAGTTAGAGGCCAGGTCATACATACTGGGACGGTCTCACCTCCCTAGGGAGGATACAGCCCAGCTGTCAATGAGGCACTAAAAGCTATTATGCTAACAATATCTTTCCCTGTCAGACCAGGGACCCTGCTTCAACCCTTACGCCCTGAGTGTCAAGCAAGGAGACAGCAGGTACCATTTATAAAGGACTGGTATGTCCCTGGATGGGGTCGAACCCACATCCCCCCACTCTGGAGGTGGACAATCTAACCACAAGGCCAATTGCTCAGTAATGTGCATGTGTGTTGTTCGTACTGCTAACCTATATGTGGTCTCAAAAGGCCACCTATTAAAACAAAGAATGCATCAGAGGTTGCAACTTGTGTACGTCATTAGAAATTGAATAAGGTCAAACTGATATCTTATACAACTCCAAAACATTATTACTTGACATTCACTTTCAGATTGCGTACAAAAAATATGAAACCATACAGAAGAATGACGAGGATATTCCACTGCTGTCAAAATAATCTAAACATATCTGCTACGTAATCATTAAAAAAATAAATAGCTTGCATGCTTTCATTTTTACTACCTGCAGGTGAGAGAAGCACAAGACACATCAATCATTCAGATAACAGCCAATATTGCAGGACCTTGGACCCCTTTCACAAAAAGACTTGAGGTTTTAACTTTTGGCCCAATATTTCACGGTTATGCTGAGTCCGACAATTTTCAGGAAGGGCTCAGAAGTATCATAAATAACTGGCTAATTGTTGCAGCAAATATTCGTGAAGGTTGGAGCAAAGTAAATGTTTTTAAATATAAATTGTAAAAAAAAAAAAAACAATAAAAAATGAGTCAGAATCTTTTTCACTGTTAACTTTTCAAGTAAAATTACCTATGCTTTGCACCTGCCTTGTGATTTTTTTCATTGGTAGATAACAGAACAATAAATATATAATTTGTATATATGCTGAGAAACTCTGGGAATATCCAATTTGATAAATTTGTCATATTGGACCTAACACTGACATGCTTCAGAATAAAATCAAATGCCTTCAGGTTCAATGGCAATCCTGAAGTACCGGTAATGTGCAGAAACATAAGATTCAAATTATCAAACTACCAATTCATCAAGACAAAAGAGAAGCAGTTAACTCCTCTATCAATTTATTTTCTATTTATAACATATCATACCTGATCTTACCCAAGTCCTGTTTTTTGTAATGTAAACTGAAACTTGGACAGTTACGCCATGACAAAGCTGACAAACAGTTTCATTTTGGCTTAATTTATAGCTCTGAGGGAAGATATTAATTACTAGCATCAAAGAATTTTCCAAGGAAAAAACACAATTCTTTACTGCAATTTCATCAGAAAACATTGTAGTCATATCAAGCAACATATTCTACATGCAATCATCCAAATAAATTAATGTCAAAGGTACTAATTTCTAAAGACATGAAACATGATAGTAACAATTGGCACTATCAGTATCACTACAGTATCAAATTGCCTCAAATTTACAGATAAGATTTTTCAATAGCTTGACAAGCACAGGTCAATGTAGAAAAAAGGTTTACCAATGAACTGGCTACAAAACACTTAACATTATGTACTATTTTAAAGATTCTTTAAAACCAAGCACATTCCAATGCAGATGGCAGTTAGAATAGTGATGTGAAAATAAACATGACAGTTATGGCATTCATTTCTTAACTACAATGAACAGAAATCTCACGATCTGTTCTGTCCTAAAGTGTCACATAATTTAACTGACTTTCAAAAAACGCATTTCAAAATGCTTGATTTATTGTAAATGTAAAGCTATTCATCTTGCCAAGTGCTATAGAAATAATTTATTTGATTATATTTAACCTGTCTGTCAAAAGTTGGATGTTAATAAATGAACATTTAATGGGTCCAAAGATTTTCTATACATCAGTCAGAGAAGGTAAGATATACAGCCAGTCTAAAATTAAGAAACTAAAGACCAAACCATGCTTTAGGCCAAAAGAAACTGCTGCATGGATATCCTTGCACATTTATTACAACCTTGTGGTTTGGTGGAAAATAACTGTGGTTGACTCCTAAAAACAAGCTTGGAACTCACGAACTTCCGGGAATTTTTACCATATTATCCTGAAATCTACAAAGTCTACTGAAAATATTGTCAAAATATCACTTTTGTGACCCATGACAATAAAATAGACATCATGCATTGGTCACTTTTATATTGTTTCTGTCTTGTTGTTAGATTCATCGCAAGATACAGAAAGGAGCATTGGTCACTATTATTTTGTTTCTGTCTTGATGTTAAATTCATTGCAAGATACAGAAAGGTCGGAAGTACAGGCAAGATAGTGACAAAAAGTTGAAAAGAAGGAATGACGTACCAGAGGTCTATTAGAGATGGAGGAACGAGGAAAAAATATATATACGAAAAGGATGTCTGTACTTTTCCTCCTATCCCCTTCTCTTACTGACCACCAGTAAAAAGATGTAGAAGGATGGTCAGCTCATGCGAATTAACCTATGAGGTACCAAAAGATAACTGTGAGTAAGAGTAAAGGACGATAAACTGTCCTATCCCCTTCTCTTACTGACCACCAGTAAAAAGATGTAGAAGGATGGTCAGCTCATGCGAATTAACCTATGAGGTACCAAAAGATAACTGTGAGTAAGAGTAAAGGACGATAAACTGTCTGTTTGATCGTCAATTGCCTAACTCAGTTATGGGTGGATTTTGATGACATGTTCAGAGTAGGTCAGAAATGAGCTAATCTAAAAGTGATTTAATATTCAAATTGGTGGTGATCTAATCCAAGAATAAAAAAAAAAAAAAAAAGAAGAAAACAATTCTTCACCCTTGTAAGATAGGGTCAGTGACCTTGACCTGCTGTGCTAATGTGTTCTTAACTACAGGATGTCTCAGAATAAATGTAGCTCAAGAGCATGAAGGCCATTTATTTTCTGTTTACAAACTATATACATATCATATATTTATCAATGTAAAGTCCTTCATGGAGGTTCAGGCCTACCCAACTACCAGACTCAGCACTGAATGATCCTGAATTCACCGGTAGATCCGACCACACTACCCATTTTCAAAGTGTGCATCAGTACGCGCTTCGAAGTATCAGATGCGACACCACTCTTGCCTAGTACGTAATGTGATAGTGATGATTCTCAGCAGAGGTTGGTAAGAAGTGCATCTCATCTCAAAATTTGTTCCAGGTATTATACTGTGAAATTTGTACTGACGCACACTTTGAAAACGGGTAGTGTGGTCCGATCTACCGGTGAACTCTGGATCATTTGGTTTAAAGTCCCTGGATCATTTGGTGCCCAGTCTGGTAATTGGGTAGGCCTGAGGTTCATTGTTCTTCTCTGTATTTCCCCAAGTATCTGTTAATACCTATTATTTAAATGTGTGCTGTTTTTTACCAATTAAAGTCATGGTTTTATCTAGTGATAAAACTGATACACGAGTTTAAACATTGTAATGGCTTCTAACAAATTAAAGCCGAACTGGGAACTCAGATCACGTGCACATCCCCCCTCCAAAAAAATATATGAAGAAAAAATATATAAAGTCTAGTATATAGCTGCAATCAATGTGTGGCCAAGCCATATAACATTCGGGTTTTCTAAGAAAACAGGATCCACACACTGCAACCTAGCAAGGACTAAGCTGGCTGAAAGTCACTGATTTTCTTTCAAAAAAAGCATGGAAAGATGGGTAGTTCATCCCATTTAAAAATAGTAAAACCACATTGAAAATCCTCAAGCACTTTGGGCTTCAAACATGAGGAAACAACAAGGAAAAGGTTTACTATTATTGTAAGCAAGCATGCTACTTTACTTAAATGCAGCCAATGACAGCACTGGCGGAAGTGTGAAGTACATAGAATGCAATAATTATGTGCATTGAAATCAACAGAAATTACAGTTTTCTCTCCTCCTATGCCATTTGACATTTTACAAAGGATTTCGTGTAAATGGTGGTTAGGTACAAGATTCTTGGTGAGAATGTCAGTACTTCACAATCCTGTTGTGACCACTATTCACGTGTTAAAAAGATGTGGATATAATATACATACATTTAAGCAAATACAAACAATTATTCAGGCAACTAGTTAAATAAGGTTATGGTAGACTTATAAGGGAGCTAACAATAAAGTATGAGTGCATGCATGTGACTAGGTGTGTGTATGAGAGGAGTTCTTTACTAGTGTGTTTCTGTGTTATTTGTATTTTCATACTATGTGCATATTTTTTTACCTGTTTATTCATTTCAATAGTCAGAATAAAAAAAATGCAGCTTGACAACTTCCAACGTGACTTTGCAATAACACATTTGTGCATATATGGTACGTGTGACAACAGATTTCGGTATGCTGTGTACAAGGTTACCTGTGTGGTCAATAAATTCTCCATATCCATTTATTATATCTGCTTTCTGAGGGGAAGTTCAGATAGGCTGGATTTCTTTGAATCAAAATAGACTAGATGTCAAGTGTCAGATACTCTCCATTTGCAATAGCACTTAACTTGGCTTGAACAAAATTGACATACAGGAATAAAATCTCATTGATGAATTTTACGTTGTATGAAACACTGTTCCAGTTAAAATGAGTGACTTGGTGCGTAACATCAATTTAAGCTGATTATGCTGTAGGTACTTTAAGACAACCACAGATAGCAGGAATTCAACTCATGTATTACATAAATGATAACATATACATAATCAAAAGTGTGTTATTGTACACAGCATGTTATCAACAATACAAAACACCAAATTCAGTTCTCATTTTGGGCCACCATATTAATGGTTCTTTAAAAAATTTATATGATGACCCTGAATTTTTTAAAGATGTAAATATGATCCAATCAGAGGATGTGTCATGACGTATGTCACTCACTCCATAAACCTATGAACTCATACGTGGCCAGCTAGGGGCAAATCCACAGTGGCCATTATTTTTTTTTATAATAACTATAATTGGGTTCAGTGGTCTTTGCACATTCGATCATGTATAGTAGATTCTGAAGCTAGAATTTTGCATTTTAGATCTGTTTTCAAATGTAATTACAAAATTTTTTTATCATTTATAATTCAAAGATGTTAATCACACTTCTATAGTTAACCTTTAGGAGTTCACAGGT
The DNA here is from genome assembly GCF_001039355.2 of Lingula anatina. The sequence continues at coordinate 360,989 of NW_019776102.1, read as the reverse complement.
ACAAAAAACTAAGCCTTGATCTGTGAATAAATCCACTTAATGCCGCATTTTTCCAGGTCAATTTTGGCCATTTTGGTTGAATATTCTTGATAATACGTTCTTGATCATAATCATAATAATTTTTACTATGTAATACTGCTACTGTGGACATGCAGTAATGTAAAAAGTGTATCAGGGTGATTGACAACTTTACGCGTTGAATTCAAGTGTATCAATAGTGCAATGGCGGTCATTTGAAAGAGTGCTGTAAAAATGCATCCTTTAAGCTAGAGACATGAATTGAATGTTTTTTATTGTTCTTATATCAGCTTTAATCAGTAATAAATCATTATCACAGTAATGGGTTGCATCTATTTTGAGACACCCTGTAGTTGCACTTTTATTAGGAAGGCCACTTGGATCCTTAATTAATTAAAATTTTTAATTAATCTTTAAATCTTACATCAAATGATCATTTCTATATAGTTTTGAAGACACCATATTGTACATATTCTAGACTAGACGCTGATCCAGAAAAGAGGCTTATAAATTGACTTTTATTTCCTCGCAATCTATACTCAGTTTCACACCATGTAATGATAGACAAATAAAAATATACGTTTTAATAGATAAGGCAAATTTTATTTTTCAGAACAATATAAAAAGAAATATAGCAAATTTGACGTGATAGTTACTAAAAGTAGAATATGTTTTACTTATGATTATCAAATGATTATCAAATTATCAAATGATTGGCCTTGAAAATCGATTAACTTATTGCTTATTTGCTAGTAATATTGTTGCTTTATTCATAGATTTTCAAGATTTAAGTCACCTGTGAAAATTACCAATTAAATATTGACAGCAAGGCTAAAGTGCCTTTTTTTTTCACCTTTCGCCGACTTAAGCACCCTCTATTTATGTCACTGCCCATTGGTTTAATAGGACAACCGCCATGAAATAAACTGTGACGGTTGTCTATCAAAGCACAGTGTCAAACTGAGTACAGATTGCCCGGGAAATAAGAAAAAATTTTCAGGGTTGTAGCGTCTAGCCTATTGCATCATAGCAGAGAAATTACCAACCTTCTTTTCCATAAATAGCTATATGATATTTTGCAAATGATGAAAATGATATTGCAAATGATGACAATGATATTACATTACATTTATTCTGGGAAAATCTGGAAAGAAAATCATTTACATTTGCGTATGCATGTATAACGTCACTTTTGGCAAGATCCTTCCTTGAGATAATTGACATGCTGCTGGTGTTTTGCTCAGTTGCAGATACCTGGGGAATACAGCCAATACAGAAAATAGGGATTACAATGAAAATATTTTTGAAATTGCTAAAAATGTCCAACTTGCCCTAAAATATATTACAAACAAAGAGTGACTACTCAATTTATCAATGGCATCATTCCTATTCTTATTAAATGTTTTCTTCACTATACTGTACATGTATTTCCAAAGGGTGTGTAATTGTGCCTTTAAATCTTAATCGTTTGCAACCAAAACCGCCCTCTAGTAATACCTTAAATATAACTGACAAGTGGGCTTATTTGTGTAAGTGCCTGGGGCAACAGTCAAACTTGCAGTGTAATACGCTAATAATAATATATCTGGCAAAATTTATAGCAGGCCAAAGTTAAGTAACCTGATTTTTCCTTCAAAGCACAGTGTAACCAATAGTTACAGGCTATAGGTCAGTGAGGTTTGGAAAAGAAAGTAAAATTTTACATGATGATGTGTCCCTTTTTGGAGTGATATGTTTGGTACAACTGACAATCAACCTCAGATTTTAGTTTAAAATCCCATAAATGAATTTCATACCAACACAATTGCACCTTATCTAGCATGTCTTTTTCTTTAATTTTGACTTCTTTTCTTAATATTCCATAATCCCACTTTTTCCACTTTTATCTGCCATAATTCCACTTTTTTTGGTCATGAATCCTGCAAACCATCACTTTTTTTCCACAATTCTGAAAGATGCTTTTTCCTACAAAACGTTCCCATAAATGTCAATAATTTAGCCAATATACCCATGCAGTGAACAGCAGTAATTAACAGAAAATGTTAAAATAATGGTACTCCAAAGGAAGAAAATACATCTCACATTCCACTGTTACTTGTAAACAGTTTGGCAAACAACATTTCTGCTATAATGATAATGTTTCATTTTTAAAAAATCTTATCACAGGCAAGTTCAGAGCAGTTGAAGTGCATTCCAACGCTCCCTAATTTTGTTATTCTAAGGTATATTTCACCCCCCACATTAAGAGAAAGAAAACACTGAAAAAAATCCCCTATGGCTAAGCAGCTTTTTCCCCGGAAATTGTTTCTTGTTTCTTGCACTATTTAACCTGTAAACAAACCATTTTAATATCCATTTACCATTTCAAAAATTGTAAAAAAATTCAACCCCCACCTCACTCATTGGTTAAAACACACAGTTTTTTTCCACGCACCTGCACAGGATATAGATTAAGTGACAAATGCCTGTGAGGCCCCAACGAGACTGGGCTGATGAGGCAAACTTATTTTTTTCCTTCCTTTGCCATGTTATCATGATAGTGTGAACTACTTTAAAATATATGTATGGCTGATAACAGTACTTTTAAGTAAGCATAACAATACCTATGTGATGGTTTTGTAGGAGAAAAAAACTTTAATTCCACAAAGCATGTTTTGTTTATGAACCGTTATGGAGATTTATTTCTGAATATGTTCTATATCATTGTAAAAATGATTCAAAGGTTGACACCATATTTAGAAGTACATCATTCAGAAGTGGATGTGAAGTGTGAAATTTTTTAAGTAGCATGTTGCAAGTATTCCACTAGTTTCACATCTGCCTTATTATGAAAAAATTAACAGGATCAGTAACACCATTAAATTAATGGTGCATCTGACCCTGTTAATTTTCACAATAATATAGTTGTGATACAAACACCAGCCCAATAAAAACCATTTGCATATTTTTCATCATCATCACCATTCTTATCATTATTGCCACCAATGGTCTTAACATTAGCATTATCAAATTCATCAGTATAGCTATCATATTATAACAATATTTTTTAATATATGTTTGATTTCTATTTATTAATGTTTCATAAATTTAGTACGATAACATTAGCAAAATAAAACGCCTTCCACTTTGCAATGAAGAAGTTCCACAATTATAAAACTGATTCTATAAACTGTGGTATTATTTCAGAAATAAATCATCACTCTTAAAACAAAAAAAAAANAAAAAAAAAAAAAATAGATACCTTTCATAACTGCCTACACAAGAAGCACCACCAGAAAGAGTATTAAATGGAAAGGAAGGAATAACCTTTAAGATCACCACATGCATGATCTTATCTCCATCCTTTTATTCTGAAGGTTAGCACAGGAGAGCACGGAAGAGCAAACCCCACTCCTGACATCAAGTACACAGACAGACAAAGTGTCAATTCTCAAGATCTCCCAACTTTAAATGAACGTTTGTTGAGATATTTCACTAGCATCATCCAAAACTTGAAAAGATTAATCACAAAATATGTATGTGTTGGTAAGTATTTATGCATCATTCATTATAAGAACTCTCTCCATCAATCACAAGATAAAAAAGTTTGAATTGTTCCTATTTAGAATCACTTACATAAAATTGCTTACATACTGTATACCAACTACAACAACAACAAGCAAGTTTTTTATCATTCTTATTTACTATCAGGATGTCATAAAACTGGCAACAGACAGATACTAGCATAACTTTAATGTATATATCTGTCATCCTACATTTGATACCGCAAGACTCAGAAACCAACTTTCACATGAACATAAAATAGAATATGACGTACCAAGGCGTAATTACAGTAGCTGTCAATCAAAAAGTTCCTGCAGTGAATGGGACCAGCACCCTTGATGCTGATAGGTCCACAGAGCTGTGACCTCACAAGGCTTATCACATAGCTCTATAAAAATCTCTGTCGGCTTATCATTCTTCATAAAATACACATGCTCAGTTTAACCAGAAGTTTAAAGAAAGAAGGTAGAAAGAGTGTTATAGACAAAAGGGCAATACAGCTTGCTGGGACTTAATGCCATCGGCATCAATTCATGAAAAATGGCAAAAGACCGGTTACCAGAACTGCAAAAAATACAGAAAGACATGCATGACACTGAGGAAGGAAGAAACCCAGGTCTAACAGAAACTGATGAAATGTATTTTTGTCCACTGGACAAAAAATGTGTTGAACTTGGTTTATTGCTCCAATCCATAGGCCTACTGCAGGAGAATGTGTCAAATTTGAGAGAACAAGTTAACTGTGCTAAAAAACTTCAAGACCAAATAGAAAAATCGCTGTTTGGTGTATGTCTCCAGAAAAGTCAGCTTAAAAAGGCAGAAGATGACATTACTGCCATGGCTTTAAACATCCAGGGACAGTTGAACCAGCTTTTTCCATTCCATGATGACCCGCTGAGTGTCAAGTATAGAGTAAGAATCTCACACCATAAAGCTTTATCCAAAGATTATCTTAAAATCATGGCAGACTTCCACAACAGCCAAGAACAGCATTCAAAGCATATTAAAAGCCGTTTGCAGCGTCATCTAAGTATTCTTGGGGAACATAATGTGTCAGACGAAAGACTAGAAGCTTTGATGCAAGGTGACGTTCAGAAGGAAATGTATGCACAACTGCAGGAAAAGGAGCAAAAGTACACAGCCATTTGTGAACGACATGACCAAATCAAAACTTTGGAACAGGGGGTTTTGGAGGTTCACAATCTCTTTTTGGACATGCACAACTTGCTCATGGATCAAAGTGAACTAGTAGACACTATTGAATATAATGTGTCACAGACACAAGACTATGTTGAATCAGCTTCTACATCCCTTGATTTGGCAGTGCCCAGATCTCAAGACCTGAAGAAAGCAACTCCATATAAGAAGAAATATGGTGTCAGAAAATACATACTATTTCCTCTGTCACTATTTAAATTTTGGCACTTTAAGCTTTCCAAATAAGATTTAAGCAGACAGAGGGAAACTTCAAGCTTTTAACAGAAATATGTACTACATATAGTGACAATTTAAATTTACCTGCACTTCTTACCCTGTTTTCTTAGTAAAAGTATTCTGCTGTACCTGAATCATAGTTTTAAAAAAATACCAGTGTGATATAATGAATTCCTGAATAATATGTATGTGCCTTAAATGTGGAACTAAAAATCTGTGATAATATTTTACTCTATTGAAAATTTTAAAGAAAGTTTATTTATTTTTGTCTACTTAATCATGTCTGGTTTTCTTGATAGCTATATAAGCTTATGGAATATTCATTTGCACTTAAATAACTAAAATAACTTCTTGCATCTATTACCTATTTGTGGTATAATTCAAGTAATCTGAAAAATAAGTGATATACAATTTCAAGCAAATAAATGCCAATTATTTACAATATGTGACATTGTTTGTCAAGCCATTTTATTCGAGAACCTTAAAAAGTAGAAACTGATATTAAAAAAGAAAGGTAATGTATCTTTACTTCAAACAGCTACATCAACTTTAATGCTATACTGCATATCACTTCTATCAAGTTATTTTGATTATGAAAATATGACAATATACCATAAGGATGTACAGAACAAGAGGATTTTGCAAAGATGTTTCATTTATACAAAATATCACCAAATCTGTTGATACAGTGAACTTAGGGACCATTCCCAGACCCATGGTATTGACAGTGGATCCATCTATCTCTGAGTAGATTCTAGCTAAATTGCAATCAACTTAAATGGCTTAGATGTGTGTCACACCTACTAAAGCTGCTAGGAGATAATTATCATTTAGCAGCTTTAGTAGGTGTGCCAGACTTCTAAGCCGCTTAAGCTGAAAGCAATTTAGAAAGAAACCCCCTCTGAGAAGGACCGATCCTGTAAGATCGATATAAGTATGGGAACCCAATCTTAGATGTAAAACCTTATCATACTTTCAACCATCTTGTAAGACCGAGAGTCTCATCAAAATGTCCCAATATTTATCAAAATTTCATCCAAAATATTTCAAAATGCATTGTATATTCCATGAATTCCATTCAAAACAACATATTAAACAATCCCATTTTTAAATGGGTTATCATTGTTTTTTCAACATGACCATGAATTGTGGTTTTCTTTTCAATAAAAGGCCTTGTGCCTTTGAAGCCTGAAAATGATATATGATAACTAAGATTCAGTTTAATCTTAACCAAAACACATACAGCCCTTGAAATGCCTTCAACCATAAAATTGACCTAAATTTTGAAAAAAATTGTTTTCAGGTGGTGTTTCCATGGCCTTTGTAGTGACACCTCCTATCTTTTAAAGCATAAAGAGTAAAAAAATTAATGACATGTGCCTTCATAAAATATCAATCAATTTTTATCATAATTGTTTCCTTCAAAAAAGCAGGTAAATGTGAGTGACACTTTTTTGAAGCACACATTACACAAGCTAATCACATATCTTTAATAGAGTAATCAGCGCAAAAACATTTCTACATTTGATTAAAAAGTGTTCTTCAAAAAACATTGAAAAAAAAAACATAATGAAACAACAAAACATACATTTATAGTTAATATCAAAAATCTTATCACATGTAAAGTAAAAAAGATATGCTGTTGTGGTCAGTGAGGTACAGAAGTACAAAAAGAGTTCAATTTGTGTCATGAATACTTACAACTTTGTGTCAAAACAGGAATATATTAATTTAGTGGGTTTTTTTAAATTACCTATTCCAATTGTTTGCACCATTGTTATTGTAGTAATTTAGTAAGCATGCAGCCATATATGATCACAGAGGATCAGCAACACAAATTATCAACAAAACAAACAAACCAAACCACTGCGCTGGTCATGTGACCAGCCCATTGTGTCAATGACACTCATTTCCCTGATGAAGATCGGTGGTACAAATATTGCAACACTGGATTAGTGCCTTACTATTTCTTAAGTCCAGTATAATTCATTTCTTTCCCTTATGTAATTTCATACTACTGAATGAATCAGAACAATCACTCTCTCTCAAAACCACCAAGTGGTTCTATTAACTGACAGGTTGCATATAATCAATCCAATGACAATGTCCACTAGATGCTAGAGTTTGATTTCTTGCAAATTCCATACGGGTCAGATAAATGCTTATCTAAGGGAAGATCTTAATTTGCTGTTTTGAAGACAAATAATCAACCAAATAAGAACATAAGAGCAATGCAAAGACAACTGGATGAGCAAACAGGAAATTTGTTATTTCATATTAATTTCTGGGAAGTACAACTTCCAAAGACTCCGACTCACTCATATTTAATTCTATTTTGTTTCTCTTCTTCTTGTCTCTTATCTGATATCATCTTTGCTGGCCTGGGACCTTGTAGTCAATTTGAACAAGCTATTTAATATATAAATTACAAAAAATATTTGTCTAAAGAACTATACAAAAGAGTGACATCATCGTTATTGGGCTTACTCCAGATAATTTTCGTGCAAAACTAGTCATAATACAACATGATCAGATTAAAAAAAGGCATGATAACTTTCATGTATGACATGAAAAAGGGAAATATTGAATGTTAAATTTCCCCCATGAAAATTCAAATTTCCTTTATTCAAGCAAATCAATTCCAACATCTGGCCACCTTTACTATGTTGGGGCTTGTTCAGTTAGTGAAAATGTTATTACTACTGTGTTAGATTAAACATTTTGTAAAGATGTATGTAGAATATCATTCAAGTGAATATATTTCCCTTCATTTACTGCCCTTAAAAATAAAATTGCCATATGTGACTTGGATAAAAAATAAGTAACCAAATTTAATTTAATGAATTGACACTGAAATTTAATATTTTGCTTGTATTAATACTGACTCCAAGCATCACAAATTTCACCTGCCTGAAGTATTTTTCAAATCTTTACTTTGGCAATCAAAGTCACTATGTGGCAGCTTCAAGTCATGATCAATTATTATTTATTAGGCCTGATTTGCTCGTTGTCATTTTTCCCAATATATGTAAATTAATTCTACGAACAGAAATCATAACATGAGTAATTCAATCAAAACACTCTTCATAAAAATAAAATTGTGACTTCCTACTTTCTATCAAAACATCAGCAGAAAGCAAAAAATATTTTTCATAAGGTCCAAAAAGAAACTTGTAACAGCACATTAAGTATCTTTTTCTATTTGTAATAGTGATATACCATATACCTTTGACATGTGTGTACACACACATACACACACACACACACACACACACACACACACACACACACTCAGTATGCTACAAATGTAAGAACACTCAGCCATGCTGTAAGCCTGTTCTCACTCTATGCTACTCTCCCAGCACACACACACACACACACACACACACACACACACACACACATTTATGATTAATGCACTCTTGAATTGTGAGCACCGATTCACTTTATTTTAATTTCATATTATTTTTAGTCATATTAATCCATAAGTATCTGCACCTCCTACACTTGTAGATGTCTGAAGATTGGTGTTTTTGAGTAAGAAAATAAAAACATCCATCAAACCATTGGTAACATCCACATGTGTTCCTCTTAGGGTGCTTTCCCAGAGATTTAGATCGATCTAAAGATTAAGTTTTAGATTGACCTAACTCCCTGGGGTTCACGCTAAATTGCAGTCAGCTGAGCAGACACCATAGTTAATTACCCCCTTACAGCTTTTAGTAGGCGGGACAGACGCTTAAGCCGGCCAAGCTGACAGTAATCTAGTGAGACTCCCACAGGGATAGATCTATCTAAAAATCTATGGAAATGGGGTGTTAGTATATCCTCCCACTCCTCCCATAAGCACTGGTTTGAGGCCTCTTTGAATTGTGAAGAAGATGCCCTTGCACTCTAACACCCCATTTCCATAGATAAGATCGACCTACTTTGGATCGACCTAACTCCCTGGGGGTTCACGCTAAATAGCTGTCAGCTTGGCGGACAAGAAAATTAATTACCCCCTTACAGCTTGTAGTAGGCGGGACGGACATTTAAGTCGGATTATCTGAAAGTTATCTAGTGAGACTCCCCGCGGGGATAGATCGATCTAAAATCTATGGGAATAGAGCCTAACAGTTACACACACACACACACATTCACACGCACATACACACACACACACACACACACACACACACACTTTTTTGGGGAGGGAGAGTTTGTAACATAAATTTCCAATCAGAATAATAAAAATTAAGAGCTAAATTCAACCAGAAAATCATTTCACTTCACCAGGAGTTTGGTGGAAGAAGACCAAACTCTTTGTAAACTGACACCATGTTTGTCTTATTCATTGTAACAGAAGCATATATGGAGAGCTGAACATGTATTGTGTTATGTAAATCTGATACTGAGATTCTGAAAACAAGTATAGATCACAACAATCATATCTATTTTTGCTAAAACCATCTTAAATGCACTATTATTGTCAACATCTGTGCAATCAAATGAGGACAATAATATTATCTTTTCCACCCTTGAGTATTTCAACTATGATTATGTCACTCGAGGACTAACCCACTTGATTGCACTGCTGGTTAATAAAAGTAAACTATAACTAGACCTTATTGCAAGATCTTGTTATAGTTTACTTTATCAAGGTCATTGGGACCTATGGACAGTTAGCATGATGAGGCTCTTGTGAAAAGAGTAAAAAGTGGTTGTTTCTTAGATATTTCATGTTACAAAGTAAAAGATTATCACCACTTAAAAGTTACTAAACACAAAATCTTGGAACATTGAAGAATCTAGTAGAACACATAAACAAGCAGCAAAGCTGATAAATGTACAGACAAAGGCAAATATTGATGCACAAAATAGGTCATTCTTCCACAGTAATTTTTCCCGTAAATCCTTTGGTTTGGGGGGATATTTAGCTTTTGATTTTTAAAATATGCTGAAAAAAAAAAGGAAAAAAAAACAGTATAACTTTTGGTAAAATGGTCCAATCAAGCTGATTTTCAAACTAAACCTGTATTTTATGACTATTTATCAGTTCAGTAAGTTTGAGGACAACAGGTAAAAAAGTTTTCCACTTATCATGTTTTCTGAGAAAATGTACCGCAACAGTGATAACAGACACAGGTGATTGCTTTATGTACAGGCACCATGTGTCTATACATAATAATGTAATTGTATGTCCTAGAGAGCATTACATCGAGAACAGCTGAGGTCTAGCAAGGCCAAGACCTAAATATGGCAGACCTACATTAAAGGAAAACCATGTAATCCTTTAATAGTCTCTCAATGAATGTCATTAAAGGATTATGCAGTCTTCCATTCATGTAGGTCTGCCATATTTAGGTCTCGGCCTTGCTAGACCTCTACTCTTCTCGATGTGAATGCTCTCCTAGAGAATCTTGGTCAAATCAGCAACAAGGGACAATCTCTGGTCAAGAGTGTGAAATTTGCAGACAATATTGATCAAACCATGAAAAACATATTCAAAAGGAGATGTAGTTAGAACCATGACTATGATGGCCCTTGATATTTTCCTTACTGATATTATCTTTAATAAGATATCTTTGGATTACTTAAAATTTTTCCATAGCTCACGCAACTTATTAAACTTTCTTTAAACCCTGTGTATGTGTGCATTATCTATGATAAGAGAAACATATAGGCCTCTATATCAGAGACGTCAATCTAGAAACTAAAAAAAACTTTGTTTTAAGATCTGCTTCACATTTTATAAATGGCTTGCTTAACTTACAATTGTTGACACCACTTTCAAGTCATATAATACTGTGATGAATACAAAAAAATACAATCGTACCTGACAACCAAAGATGATATTATTTTCTCACTCTTGTTCCTTTTATGCTACACATGTTTATATCAATTTATTTTTAGAAAATGGAAATATGCTGATTTGCAAAACAGTTATTGTATTTCCAAGTATAGGTGTGGGTGGACAAAGATCCTTAAGCACCCAAGGTAATGTTTCGACTTGTTTATGACACACGTGTGTGTGTTTACTGAGGACAAACTTAACATAGGCTACACAGGCAACATGAGCATTTTTACCCCCCCCCCCAAAAAAAAAAAAATAATAATATGAAATATAAATAAATAAATAAATAAATAAATAAATAATAAGCTGCATGCTGTAGCCATGGGTTGGTAGTGGGTTTTAAAACAGAGGGACAGCATTTGTGGCCCATGGGCAGTTAAGTTAAATCAAAAGGCTCACAGAGAAGGACCCTTCAGAAAGGATGCTCAAGGGTCAACCTATAATACGAGTTAAATACATTTTTTTCACTAAAATTTGACTGTTTTTTTTTTTATTTACTAGTATTTATGTGAAAATCTCTGTCCAAGACAGCATGAGTAATTAGAAACATGAATATTAGGCCAATGCTATTTGACCGGAAATTGAGTCATTCAAATGTTTGTTCTGAATGACAAAAATGTAGTCATAATCACGTGTGATTCAAAATACATATCATATCAACTAATGAACATTGAAATATATGTATGGATTCATAGAAACCATGTATAATAGTAACCAAAAGGTCAATGAGAGAGCTTCAGTATTTGACAAACATTTCCACCTCGTACACTCATCTAAAAATCATGGTGTCAATCCTCATTCGAGTTATAGCTGGAACTAGAGAAACAATGATTACCTAATTTAATATTCAACTGTTTTATCTATAATCTTTTCTTTTTAAGAGGAGAAGAAGGCATATAAGTATGGAGGTGGTAAGTTTAGCTTTATAAGCTTATGAGATAGCATATCTGTGTGTGTGGCTCTAAGTAAGTTTGTCCCATCTATACTGAGAACAAGCCTAAAGCTTTGCTGCACAAGGAAAAAATAATACAAAAAGGAATAACCCAAGTTAGTCTACAACACATCCTGCTAAATCCTGTGGTTAGACTTTCGTCTTAGTAAAGATGAGATCATGTCTACATATAACTCCTATTGCATTAAACAGTATATGTCCCAGTGGGTAGACATAACAGTCATATTCTGCGAAAGGGGTTATTATAAAATAGATTCTCAGAGAAAACTTATCTTTTCCAATTAATTAAAAAAAAAAAAATTCTGAGAAAAAATAATATGAGGTTGTAATTCTATATCTTATTACTAACTAATTAATTTTTAATATATATTTCAAACTGGAATAGGCCAGATCCATACTGGGATCTGGTTTAGCAGGTGAGCTGCCAGATTGTTTGCATGACATGTGTGATTATATTGTAGATCATATTAAACTTACAGGTCTGGCAAATGAAATTTAGTTTAAAAAAACATCTTATGATGATGCTTTTTAAAGACTTTTGCATTAATATTTAAATAAAAAGCATTTACAGTATATTGATTAAAACACATAGTAATACTAAAGGAATGTTTTATTAAAGCTACAGATTTTAAGAAAAAGCATGCCCATTTATATTTTGTACAGCTTTTTAGAAAATCTCTACATTTTCTGAAGAATATATGAAATGTACAAAGAAAAGTGTGAATTGTCTGCCACCCAATAGCTAAAGTTTGTAATATTTGCAGGCACATCTATTTAGTAATTAGGCACCTTGTAGGGAAGTTCTATAGATCAGCTAAAAAAAGTTATTGAACCCAATAAAAACTACTATGAAATGACCAAAATCAGTTGTGTAGGTGTGAACTATTGTTTTGGATATTATATGAACAAAAGCCATTTTATCAATGTTCCACACTGCCCTAGGTTAACATGTACACTAAGACAACAAATTTACTGAGTTCAATATTTTTTCACTTGAATAAAATCCACTTTTCTGAAATAAAATGACCAGTATACTTTTGGGAAAATGGACATGTTTTTCTAAAATTTATATGAATGGAATATTGATAGCTTTCCTTCGCACACCTTCAATAAAATTAATGTTTCTTCATTAAATGTTTTAATCGATCCAAATGCTTTTTCTTTAAATGTTTATGCAATAATTTTAAAAAAGTATCATCATCAGATATTTTTTTACAAACCACATTTGTGAATACAAATCAATTTCATTTACCATAATAATATGATATACCTTGATCTATAACATCCACAAATTAATTACACATGACATACAAACAAACTGGGCCCCGTAACTCGAAAACATTGCAAATTTGTTACCTGTACGCGCGATGCAAAACGTCACACGTGTATTTTTTGTGCGATGTTTCGCATTTACCTTTTGTAGTCAGAGTCTTCTTTTGTATTTTGATCTGTTTGTGCTCCTGATGAGGTCTATATATATATATAGTAACTGGACAAGGCTAGATCCCAATTGGGTCTTTGCATTGTTAAAACGATATTTGTGTGTGTGTGTGTATGTGTTTTTCTGCCTAAGAGTTGCTATGATATCCAGATTTTTTAAGTCTGCGAATAAACACCTCTTTTCAAGGAAAAAGTATTGTGAGGCTGTAATTCCACTAATTGCATCCCATGCAATTTGGCAATGAACCCGTCATACACACTGTATGTTTGCATTCTCTGGCTTCATATTTATCACTTAGCTACATAGCAGATAATGAAGACCTTTTTTCCAGAAGCCATGTTCGTCGTACATTTCACTGATAGAGAAAAATCAAATTAAGTTTTGTAACCTGTTACATAAAACTGACTTAATCACACTAATGGTTAGAAAGGCTCTGTTCTCTGAAACACAAGAATAAAAACCAGATCTTACTGAAACGCAATTCAATGTTATTGACATACGGCAAGTGAAAGGTCTTAAGGTGAGACCTCAACGTCGGTTAGTTGCTAAATGGAAGTTTCATAATCTGATTCATACATATTTCTGATACATGGATCATGTTAGGGAACCATTGGTATCGGTAATAAACCTGTCCTTCTTTTTGTCATGTTTCATTGAAATTGAAACCAGACATTAAGCAGGTGGGTGCAATCATGTTGTCTTTTTCCTGATGTTTGTATAAAAGCAGTTTTAGTGTAACAAATGATTCACATGTCCACAGTGCAGAATCACAGTCTTGAAAATAGTGCCATGCCACTGGCTCTACTCACTGGAAACAGCACATCCATTCTATCAGCCGACCACATCATCACCTCAACCAGCACAATGACAGACAACCCTCTTTTCCTAAATAATCACAATCACACGCTACAAACTTGCCATTTCTTCAGCCAAAGCCCTATCATGAAGATATACATTGCTATATAAAATTTAATAATATAACATTCTTATACACTGAATTAACATACCAATATGCATATATATGTGCTCAGTATGCTACAAATGTAAGAACACTCAGCCATGCTGTAAGCCTGTTCTCACTCTACTGCTACTCTCCCAACACACACACACACACACACACACACACACACACACACACACACACACACACACACACACTCACACCTGTGGGTAGGGGGGGTGAGGAGGAGCAGAAAAAGTCCACTCTGACTCTAAATCTAATGTAGACTATTTCTCAGTAAAGGTGGTAAAAATCTCCACTTTTTCAGAAAAAGACAATATTTCAATGAATCATGCCAGTTATTCAAATTTGACACCATATTTGCATCATCATCAACAATTTTACTCCACTTACTGCAAACTGTCAATTAATTAATCAAACAGCAAACAACAAGCCAATCATGTTACCTCTCTGGGAGCACTTGTAATGACCACTGAACCATCAGGACCATATTTGATGGGAGCTCCTCCTTCATGAATCAGGGTGCCATATGCCGTGGGGGTAAAGAATGCTGGGATGCCTGCACCTCCAGCCCGTATCCTTTCTGCCAGTGTTCCCTAGAAAGAATGTTATAATACTATTCATAATTGATGTAAACATATTACAATGTGCTGAAATTGTCACTTGGGCATATTTAAATGCAACTTTTGAAAGCAAAATACATGTACATGTCAGACTTAATTTTGTGAGTTACATCTTAACAGCCACTCCTATCTGAATATTTTACATCCATCTCTGTCATAAGCAAAATGAAAAGTACAATTTAGGCAAACAGTGAGAGTTAGACCTTGAGGAAGCAAAATCTTATTTTCCTGAATATCTCTTAAGAACTTTAAGAATTTTCTCTTTATCAGGAAAGTATACTCTATCCAAATCTGTTCAGAAAATTATAATCTACAAACCTGGTTTTGAGTTCTTTTTTTTAATGTCACCAGCTTCTATCTCTATTATACAAACGTTTAAAAAAAACTTAAACCCCATTTCCATAGACACCTTCATTCTAAGTTGATCATTCCATCTCTGTGGAGACTCTTTTTAAGTGCAATCAGCTAATCTCAATGACATGCCTCTTTTTGTTTCCAAAGTACTCATATAATCGCCAGTCTTTCTGCATGCTACTTAATGCGAGGAAGATGTGCTTTAGTGTCAGTTAAGCTGATTGCAATCAGCAAGAGTCCACACAGAGTGTGGTTGATCCATGTAGACCAATGGTGTCAATGGGAATAGTGCCTTAGAATTCAAAGATGGCTTTATAGATAGAAATTTTGTCTACAGCTCTGGATATGGTGCACTTAGGTGATAAAAGGAGAAGTGTTGAAATGTCCAGTAACTGTAACATTTTAATTGTAACATTTAACTGTAACACTTAAATATTAAAATATTTTGCTGTAACATTTTAACTGTAACATTTAAATATTAAAATATTTTGCAATAAAAAAATTAAATGCTCACTGTTTGCCTTAAATATTTAACTACCATTACACATGTTAACTATCATGCAACATTAATCTGCAATAAGCATACACAATTCCATCCTCTCAATTTTGAATTATTAAAGATTGAAAACAATGACTGGAAACAGACGAGTGCATCACATTATACCAGGCTTAAATTGAACATTGAATTAAATTAATTCAAATAAATAATCAGCTTCTCCATTCATCTAATTGTTTGAAACTTAAATTTGATGTAACTTAGGGCCTGGGAATCAAAACACTGACCACCTTGGAATCATTTAAAGTATTAAAAGTCAGTCACACCACCAAGAACAAGTGGCTCCATGCTTGTGTTATTGACCTAATGAAAGGTCTTTTATACAGTGTAGCACAAATGCCTTTTTCTAAAACTTAAAATTGGGAAGGGGGGGTCACCAACTTTTGAAAGCAATGTATATGCACTAAAAACACTTACACACAGCCATTTCTACCCAAAACTGGTAAAAGCAAGAAGACAACATAAGTCCGATGCTCTTCAACATTTTTATCGATGATCTAAAAGACACATTTAACTTTCACAGTAGCACAAGACAGATTATTTAAATCACAATTTTATTATATGTTGATGATTAAGTTTTGTTTTCCTTCTTCAAAATGGTCTCCAATCTTTGTTAGAAAAAGTTTAAACTTACTGCAAAAACGAAAAACTTTATGTGAACTAAAAAAATCAAAAGTAATGATTTTCAATAAATCTGAAAGATTAATCCCACACCTATAAAATTTACCACAAACAAGAAAAAAATCTCAAATGTCAAATAATTATAAAAATATTCTTAACTAGACGTTATCATGACAAATACTGGGTCAATATAAATAGCTGTAGAAAACCTCAGGCAAAAGACTAGGAAACCGAAAGCAATGTTCTCTGTTAAAAGTGTTTTAGTATCACAAGGAATATAATCACCCAGTGACACCCACTTTATAATATTAGCATGTTTGACAAAAAAATCAAACCAGTATAATTACTACATTGGGAGGAGTTTGGGTCCTAGATAATCGTTTATCAATTATATCAATTATAGGTGATGATTTTGAGGTTGAAGCAAATGGCAGAAGGAAAAACCAGAAGTATCTAAACCCACAAGTTCCCAATATAAAAAGAGTTACTCAAAGCATCCGTTACCTTACCAAAAGAAGTAATATGGTATTCAATTATTATTAGTATTATTATTATAAATATTATTATTTCTAACCCATTGGGAGCCACTGGCATCATAAGGCAACCAGGAATTATGACAATAACTGGATATCCCAAGTGTTAGTCAAATGTGCCAGCTGTTCAAATTGTGCACCATCCCACGTGTTATGGTTCTTAACACTATCGGTCAAGCTTATAGTAACCCCAACCCTCTGTCATCAATTATCATTAAATAGCACTCTCACTAATGTACGTAGTATAAACACACTTGACAGTGATCCCTCTGATCAGTAGACACACAATGTATTTATATCTGCACACTTAGAAATAAAGTTAGTTGTTGTAGTCAAGTCCTTCCTGGAGTTGTTTCACCACGGTACCGATTGACTACTTTCTAGTGATGCATCATGTTGCATGGATTGCTACAAACCATAGCACTGATTTCTCACCTGTGAACCAGAGTTTCAGATGATGATTTAGACAATAGAGTTACATGAGTAAGTAGCAGCGATTCTTATAATGACATGCTTGGTTGGGTACATGAAAATGGTAGAAACATCCAGCACCCAGAAGACTAAAACCTTTCACCAACAAACCTGTGGTGTCAATTCTACTTCCAATTCCCCTTCCAGGTACTGCCTTTCAAATTCTGCATTTTCACCAACATAGGAAGACACCATGCGTTTTATCTGAAAACAGATAAAATAAATCAGAATGTTTTAAAAAGATTTTGATAATATCCAACAAGATCAAGTTTGAGAAAAGGAAATATTCAAAGTTAAAATCTAACACATTTCAAGTTACAACCTGGTAAAGTTGAAGATTTCTACAAATTCTTAGTATCTACAAACAATGTCATACATCTGTAATGAAAAAACATCCTCCAGAGATGTGAACAGAGAAAACATGTCCTAGTACTGTCTGTATGTCTAAAGGATACCTGCTGTGTTTTTAGGAGCATTCCCAACCCAAAGTCATCAACCCCTGCATTGTTGCTGACAGCAGTTATTCCTTTCACACCTTGTTTCAGAAGAGCACCAATCAAATTTTCTGGGATACCACACAGACCAAATCCTGATGCCATAAAAAAAGAAACAAAATTGATAAAAATTTACAGAATTCATTGCCCTCTTTCTCTCTTAGTAGACTGACTGTGTAACTTTCCACATTGGCAAAACATAGATACATAATAAGTGTGACAATCTAAATTCTTTAATTTTTTTCATCATAAAATTTCTTTACTAGCATCATTTTTTTCTTTTAACTGAATGATGTCATATATATCCCTTGAAGCATCATAAAGGTACAGTCACTTGTGTATAACTCTGTTGAATGCTGGAAATATTTTATACTATGTCTTTGTAAGAATTTTTCAAAATATTCTAGCTGTAATGGTACATAAAACATTGTTCTTACCTCCAATCAAAAGAGTTGAATCATCCGGAATATCTTTTATTGCTTCTTCTGGAGTATCATAAAACTGGGCACATTGTTGAGGACTTGTTCCGAAGTTGTTGGCTAACTCAAAAGTCTGAAATGTAGTCTACGTCATATAAATTTAACCACTCATTTTGTATTTTGTAATAGTATATATAGGATATGAATGTTTAAAACATGGTATACATATGTAGCCTGAGTTTGTAACACAGGGTGAA
>NW_019776102.1:236849-339746 GCF_001039355.2 Lingula anatina | reverse complement strand
TTCCCGGCTTCCGCTGTGCAGGCTGACTGTGACTGGTACAGACGGTCAACTCGGCCTCCCAGCGCGGCAAGGAAAGACCGTAACACCGTAAACACCCTAGCAAGCTTCTGCGATGAGGGTTGCCCGTACCCCGTAGGCAATAATCGGCGACCGTCTCGGTCTCAGCGCACGTCGAAGAGATACCGTAAGAACCTGCCCGGCTTTCGCGATGAGGGTTACCTAGTCGTGGTATACTTGCTGCTGCTTGCTTCTCCCTCCGTCCACCCCTGTTTCTCTCCGCAAATACGATTTTGGCTTCCCCCCCCCTCAATACACACACACACACTCAGCATAGAATATGCAACATTCAAAACAGATTATCTGATATTAAAACTTCTCTGTAGTACAATGTTTTCAAAAGTGCGCTTTTCCTGGACCCCCAAAAGTGACACATTATTGTAAATGCCTTGAGAAAATAAGGAAACAATCACAGAATCGTTCTGTGGGTTTTCGCGGCTTTTCCAAGACGTCCGGGCCGAAAGCGCCATCTATTTCCGTTGTGTGGAGAAGTTAATGTGTTGTGTTGCGATTTTCTTTGGTGTTGTGTCGAGAAGTTAAATGTGTCATGTTGAAATTGTGTTGTGTGTTGAGTGATTTTGTTGTGTGTTGTGGCACTTATACGCTTCCATAGTGCAGGGATGTAAAGAAGCGGGGGAGTATCGGTGCGGGGGAGTATCGGTGCGGGGATGTAAAGAAGTGGGGGAGTATCGGTGCGGGGGAGTATCGGTGCGGGGGAGTATAGGTACGTAGCCATTTTGTCCGAGGTTCTAACGAAGTCTGATGGGTTCAAACGAAAGAAATGGCATAGTAGATTTGAGAAAGAATGATAAGAATGATAAAAAGACTGTTTACATCGATAATATAGCAGTTAAGCAAGCAGACGATTTTACACTAGCTGCTTGGGTTGATCTCAATATCGGGGGCGTCTCGATAGTCCGAAGGTTCATTGGTCCGAAGGTTCATTGGTCCGAAAAGTGGTAACATTTTTATCGATTTTTTAATCAGGGGTTCATTGGTCCGAAGGTTCTATAGTGAACATTCGGACCAATGAACCTTCGGACTATTGAACCTTCGGACTATCGCTACGGCCCCTAAACTGGACTTGTCGTAACGGGGCCGTAGCGATAGTCCGAAGGTTCAATAGTCCGAAGGTTCATTGGTCCGAATGTTCACTATAGAACCTTCGGACCAATGAACCCTTGATTAAAAAATCGATGAAAATGTTACCACTTTTCGGACCAATGAACCTTCGGACTATCGAGACGCCCCCGTCGTAACCATATACACAAACAGCTAAGGAAAGCGAGACTGGGAGTTTACTTTCCAAGAAAAACTAAGGTCGGCTTACCGAGACGTGCAGAAGAATAGTGGGGTTGGATTTCCCCTCTCCTAGAAGCATTTATATGGAAAAAGGTAGCTTCCAAACCGTTAAAATTATTAACGATAACTTTCACCCTGCTAATAAACTAAATTTCTCCCAAGCAAATGTAGACCTTTAACTTTAAGAGGAAGCAAACAGTTTTTAAAAAGCTTTTATCCAACCGCTGCATTTCTTTTAAATAGTAAAAGATAATTTTAACAATTACTCTCAACCTATCTTTTTATTTCTGTCGGTATTGTTTTTTACTATTTTATTTTATTTCTAATTATCTATTTGATCTTTCTTAAACCCGAGATGTTCAAACAATTTCCGTTTTATGTGTATTTTATAAAAAATATGTATACAATAGCCGAATAAACTCTTTTATTATTATTAGGTTCTTTTTCTCATCGCACGAAGTTTGAAGTTTAAATTGAGCGAGTGACAGAGAGTAAGAGTGGGTAAGTGAGAGAGTCGATAAAAGAGTGAGCGAAAAGGATGGCGGAATGGAGCCAGCGAGCAATTAAGATAGTGAGAGCATGGAAGTACAACATGGTGCATCCACGGTAGGAGCGAGCGGCTGTGGTGTGAGTGGCAGTTAAATAGGTGCTACATCGTTACTTCCATGCAGTTTTCTGATTCCCCCTGGTAGCCATGAGACACATGAAGATAATAATTAAGACCAAGCTGTACGTTTTAAATGTATGTACTGTACATGCATAAAAAACACCCCAGTGGCCAAAACGGTGGGGTGGGGGGTGGGCATTGGGGAGAGTCACGCTACAGGAGCATGTCGATGCAGGTATTATCATAATTCAATGCAGTAATGATCCATGAAGGTAAACTATAGGTAAATGGACAATTAATGGGATGAGAAAACTAGCAACAAAATTTTCTTTGTTTTTTACACTCTGACGGATGCAATTATAAATCATAAATACAAGGCCCTAATAGACAATACATTTATTGCTTCATACCTTTTACAATAAAAATCAACGAATCACTGATGTGCACTAGTTACTTCTAAAAACAAAGAAGCGGACGGAAAATGTTCAGATTAAGTAACTGTTGATTATGTGCATAAAGGCTGCAACAAAACAAATGCTATGAAAATAATTTGGCGACTCTTCTACACTGAAAAAAAAAAAAGAGTGCCATGATGCATCAAACTCAGGGGAAGGAAGAAACTAAGAGTGGGGTAAAGTTGTATCTTCAGCAAAACAAATGCTATGCCTGCTTATTCTTTGGATCCTGCTATCCTAACCAAAACTCTTGCTCATTACCGAAGGTGTTATTAATGGTAATTAATTTGGAAATAATAAATAATTGTACATATATATGAACATTAAAAAAAGAAAAATAAAACTATATTTTCTCAATTCTATATCCTTTAAGTTAACAAACCCTTCTAACAGCATTTCGCTTATTCCGTTTCAGCTGTATCTGATATTCACTAATGTATGTTACAGTTTGCATTACAAACAAAGTTTAGGTTAAATCACTTAATCTGGTAAGTTAATAATTCCAGGCCTACCCAACTACCAGACTCGGCACCTAATGATCCTGAATTAACCGGTATATCGGACCACACTACCCGTTTTCAAGGTGTGTGTCAGATTGCATTTCGGAGTATCATACCCCAGAACAAATTTTGTAGCACGACTGCGGGCTCATCCACGCTCGGCTGAACAACCTTAAACTGTACTCTTACTTTAGAGTACTCTATTTTATTGTCTCTATGGGTATATATGGGGACTTTACGACATTCGGTTTGAATGTTTTAACCACTTTTGATAGGGCTTTTTTTGCATTGTATTAGATTAATGTGGCAGTCTAAGGTTCATCTACGTGGCTTTCAAATTTATGCACCCGGTTTTAAAATCATATAGCGATTTTACGACAATCGTTTACTATCCAATCAAGGTGACAGCTGAGCATGCCAGGGCTCATCCTGTCGGTGTTCTGGCTGATACTCCGAAATGCGATCTGACACACACCTTGAAAACGGGTAGCGTGGTCCGATATACCGGTTAATTCAGGATCCTTAGGTGCCGAGTCTGGTAGTTGGGTAGGCCTGAATTCTCTCTTAACTGAAAATTACCAAACACCTGTTCAAGCCTATAAAATCAAATTTGTTTACATAAATGGGGAATGGGACCAAGCTAATGTTTGCACAATTTGTTATGAAGCTTAAACTCTACAAAAATACATTTTCATAAATGTTATAGCCCATTTCATTTTGACAAAATTAGAACAGGCTTTTAATAATAATAATAATAATAATGCACATTTACCAGTTAATTAGACAACAAATAATACAACAGAAGCTACATTGGGCAAAGCTTAATCATTTCTCAAAATATTCTTTTCATGTCTAACACATCCTGAGGAATGTTCAGATCTTAGGAAAGTACAGAACTGAGAATGAAAAGCGATGTAGAACTACCTTATCATGGTTACAAATTTAGTTATTTTATCATTGGACATACTTCTTATCAGTGAAAATACAAAACCCAAATGAAAATATTATCACAGATTTAAAAATGTAGATAACCATAGGAAATCTGTTTAGATATTTTGCATGCACATCAAGCTAAAACATGCTTAAAACAATATAAAATAATTATAAAACCATTACAGGTACAAAACTTAATAGACTACAAACCTGTAAAAAGATATAAATAGCTTTATGAATTTTCTGTCTCTTAATCATTATTAATATTATTTGGTGGAATGTCTTGTGGCACCACTACAAAATTACCCAGTACTTGTGTCACATCAGCACCAACATCCATAGTTAAAGATCCACCACGATACAAAACAATATGCTTTTTTATATACATTTGCATTCTGAACCAGAGGCATATATAAGCAATAATCTAGAAAAGAACTAGCAGGACGGTGATAGCCATTCACCCTGGATCTGGGTTCAGTTTTACAAAAGAACAAACATGAAAGTTTCTTTTAAACTTTTACAAGTATAAATATAGTCTTCCTTGATCAAAGTCAAATCAGTAGCAGTCCAATTAAGTGAGGACATGAGACAAACAAAGTAACAAATATTAAGCAAATGTTTAGGAAAAACAGTTACTTAATTTTGTCTATTGCAGGATGTATCCTGATACAGTCCAAAAATTGATGGAGAACAAATTTTATATATCAAGACATTCTTCAGTGAAACTGGGCCCTGGGCTCCATTTCATAATGACTTAGCTTGCTTCCAACTATAAGTCACAGTAATAGCTTCAGAGTCTTATGAAGACAATCTTTTTTAAATTTCAAACCACTACTTAGTCTTGTCAGACAGACTTTAAACCTTTACTGGACCCAACAATTTCATTTATCAACTGCCTGCCAGCCAAAGCACTCACAATCCCATTAATGTGAATGTGATATCTACTGGAAGACGGTGCATAACATGAAACAAAAGGTTGAAGCATGCATCCAAACACGATCTACTAAAGCTTTACTTTATTAGCTAGAAGAATATCTACACAGCGTAGACAAGGCCATTTCAATACTTTTCACACCTCTATGTAGGAGCATGAAATTCAGACCACAGCAGAATGTGCATATGTTACTGGAACATGATGTACGAGTGAAATACAGACAATGGTGTAAGTCCGAGGTTTGAAGCAGGGTTCTTCTCCTACCTGTTGACATGATCTGCACAAATATGAAGCACTAAGCATGCAATGGGTTTTTGTTAGCCAAATTTTTGTTGGAAACAAACACCAATTTAAGCAAATGATGAACATCTATACGTTCCTGAAACTGGACTCTTGTTGATTCAATGCCAGTATACTGTAAAAACAGTTAACATGCTCTTCTATTTGTCTTGGTATTGATGTCCACATAAGATGCTCAACTTGATGTTGCAAAAAAATGCTAACAGACCAAGAAACTCATTTCACATTGCATGATTTACAAAGTAGTTTACAACATATAATTATCACACAGCCATCTGCATATCAGCGTAGTTGTAGAAATTTTCCACCTGCTCCGCTGCTAATTCTGGACTTTGAGTGACAAATACCATTTCTGAAGAACCTTGGGAGATACTAGCCACTATTTCTTTACAGTGTTTCACACAATCCTCCCCATTGTATTCCAATCCTATCACAGGTCCTGTAAAGCAAAGGGAAGAATGGAATGATCAGAATTATATGTGCGAGTATGAGTGCAATTGCATGAGCATGTGCACCAGTGAGAGAGAGAGAGAGAGAGAGCTTACCTTGCTGCACTACTGTATTATATGCCTCTGAACCAAATACTCGCACTGCCTCTGCTGCCTGCATATTGACCTCCTTGGTCTGAATAAGGACACACCCTGGCTGAATTAACAAAAAGGAAAAAAAGACACTTTCATTTGTAAGATCAATCACAGCTATCACGTGCAGATATAAGTAAGTCACCTTGAAACCTGCTTTTAGCGATAAAACTGAAACTAAACTAAAATATTTACATCATCTTCGACTGTGATTCCAGAATCAACTTAAAACGTAGCCATAAAAACATATCATACCTGCTTTGTTCTCATTTCACTTATGAACTGTTTTACTCTGTTGACTGAATTCCCATCATTAAAGAACACAGCCAAGCAAGACTAACAAATAGAAAAGAACAATTAAATACAAATCCCTGGTTTTCAATGTATAGTGATGTCACTTTCGTACATTTCAAATCATGAGTGACCCAGTGTATAAATGAGTGACCCAGTATAAAACATAAACTATAACATTAAGCATTAAAAGTTTTATTTAATTAAAAATATTGGTCATCAAACATCATTTTGGATATAAAAACACTTTACCTCAGTTGCTGGCTTGCGTCTACTTCCATGAGTTACAGGGACAACACTATTTCCTGGGTTTGTATCAATTTTCATACACGAAAATTGTTCTGTTGTGGGTATGGGTAAAAACTCTTCAATTTTCACATCCTACAAAATTTTGTAGACTTTCATTTTTTTTACACAACATAATAACACATCTTTAAATTTCAACTCTTCAGGGTGTGATAGTAAACACTATTATTACATTTCACAATGATCTTGACCTTCATGTCAAACTTACTAGAATAAGTATAGATAAGAAGCAAATAATGAAATTGCTCTTAAGTTTAACTTGTCATTTAAACTTCAGATTTAATGTTGAAAATATCATGCATAAAACCTAGTCTTTACACAATAAAAAGTGAGGCAAATAAGACAAAAAACTGAACAATATCACACCATACACTAAACCCGCATTGAATAAGTACCTCTGGCAACAATGAGAAATTATTCTCTCCTGGCACTGGTGTGAAATCATGAACTGTGCTCCAGCTGTTGTTATATATACTCAGCCCTGCACTTTTTAACTGTTCTGAAATACAAAAATATCAAACAGCTAATAAAACTTTCTGGCTTAACTCTAGAATAATTGTGCGTGTCACCATAGGCAAGGTGTTATTAACATGCACACAACTAATCACAAGCCCCACAGAGAACCACATTCTTTACTAAAAAAAAAAAAAAAAAAAAAAAATCATTTATATTCACCCAATTGTGATACCTCAAGTTAAAGATAATTCAATAGAGAACAGATTTTAAGTGATAATGGACAGTGTGGGATATGTCCACTTTATAAAGTGACTATGAGATAATTATTCCACATGTCAGGAGGTCATCCCCACTACGATGGTACATATCATTCGGTTCTAGTCCCATATCTACCTTCAAGTTCCGGGTATGAATATTGGAAACATGCCATTTTCACCCCAGTGCTGGCCTCTATGATGGGCTGTGTGATACAGTGCAGGAACACATCCAATTTTCTGCAGTCTCTGGTCCTAAACTGCTGGCAGGACACTGCAATCTGACAGTTTTCACAATCTCTGACGAAAACACTGAAAAATAATAATGATACATGATAACACTGAAGCTTTTCAAAATGTAACAGTTACACTGTTCACATTTTATGTATTAGGGCCTGTCATATTTTCTTAATAAAGTATTTTCCTCTCTGCTGACATATCTTTCACTATATAAAAGTTCTGGTGTTTTCATTCATTTTAATTAAGTTAAAGTGAGTTAAACGATTTAATATTTTTGTTTCTTAAGTTGTTTTGAGAAGACAAATTTATAAGGAGAAAAAGAAATGAGAAAAGAAAAAACGCTATTGAATAATCCTAAAATGCTTCAAAATCAACAGATGTTTATGTACTAGTAGGCACTTTCATTTACAATATATCGCCACAGTTGCCGTTTTTTTTTTTTTTTTTTACTTGGGATACAGCCTTGAGAAAAAGAACAGCCAAAATTTGCATACCTAGTCTTCACTGGTCCCATGAAGATTTTGCAGTTTTTACAGTCATCAACTTGTATTGTGGCAGAATGGTCAAAAATGTAAATATTACAGTTCTGAAATTAAATATGTACTAGTACAGTATCTCATACACTTTAATTGCCACCTGTCTACATATAGAATACACAGCTGAATCTAGAGAACACAGCTTAACATGTAAATCTGAACTGATTTCAATGAACCCCACCTTTTTATTTTAAAAAGTGCAACCATCTGTTTATGACATGACTGAAAGTTAACATTTGCTACTTGCAAGGGTCACTGTAGAAATGCATTTGTCTGAATCTGAAGCCAAAGAATTTTTTTCAAACAAAATGATAATTTGGCAAAAATGTATCCATTAATTTTTTTAACCATTACATACTCTTTTTTGTTTGCTTAAATATGAAATTAGTGTATAATAGTGTAATATAAATGCCCAGTAGGAAGGAACAGCAATATCACATTTAAATCATAATTAAAAAATGACTATGACTGTTCTATATAATGGTACTAGTACATGGAAATACATTTACCTCATTATCCCTGATAATAAACTGCTGGCCTTTAACTGTTCCTGGTATTCTGCCAACAGTTTCTCCTGACAGCTTTTCTATTGTATAATCTTTTGGGTCTAATTTTTCTCTTTTATCCCTATAAAACAGAAACCGAGACATTGTGTTTAAAAACATTTTTCACTGGTGTGCTAGACAACAAAAGATTCATGAGTAGTTAAGCATAAAGAGGCCTGTGTACAAGTACTGATTTCTATCACACATTTACCCTACCAGCAGTTCAGATCATCTGTCCCTAAGACTGGATTCCCATACTTAGATCGATCCATCTGGATTGACCCAACTCCCTGGGGGTTCACGCTATATTGCTATCAGCTCAAGAGGCTTAACTGTCTGTCACGCCTACCGAATCAGCTAGGGTAAAGATAATTACCCCCAAACAGCTTTACTAGGCGTGACAGACATTTAAGCCGGTAAAGATGATCGCAATTTAATGAGACTCCCCAGGGTGATAGATCTGTGGGAATGGTCTCTAAGAATACTTGAATAAGACCTATTCATTGTAGATTACAGTTTAGGAATTCACCTCCTCTCCCTTTCTTAAACTGTACTAGCTCTCCAGTTAATTATTTCGTCTAGTGACTTAATTAAATTGATCTAGAAGGGTTCAGCTCTTCTGAGCCAACAAGTATTCACCGTTGAACACAAAACAAGGGAGATTAAAAACAGCACTGCAGCAGAGTGTAAATACTGGTATTCTGATTGTGGTAAAGACAGTTTTCTCTCTCTGTCATTCCCTTCTCTTTCTGAATCAACGGTGCACTATACTAAATCATGTACTCCTGAGTGAAATTCACTTAACCATGTCTCACCATGAATACTTCTTCGGTTCTTCTTCGGTTGCATTTGTTTGTGTTTCCTGGCGTTGTTCTCGAGAAAATAAACAACCCATTTTAGGACTGCCGGCTTTTTCACTGCAGAGACGTCAAAATCAAAACTCTCACCTTTCTAATGACCTTGATCACGTGACAAATATTGTTGTTTTATTTGGCTTTAAACCACAAAAGCTAGATTCAACTTACATCATGTGAAATTTCTACAGTTATATGAACCCATGTATACTAAGAAATCCAATAACAAAAGTTAGACTTGAAAATACTTTCAGTGAAAATATCTCAATCTCGCGAGATTCGTTCCAGCAGGTGGATCTGTCTAAACATTACAGCAACAGGAGAGGGGATTTCCAATGCGAGTTCAAACCTATTTATAAGAGGAAACAGGTAAAATACGTTCATGTTAGCGTATAGACGTACCTTCACCATCCATATACCATAACGAATTTTGCTGGGGACAACATCCCATTCAAAGGGTAAGCAATGATTAGTACTACATATAAAAAGTAATACTAGCACCAGTAGCGCAACCCACTGGCAGTACTACTACTGTACATGTCTAGTAAACCGAGTAATTCTAGTACGCATATGATTGAATAGAGTTTATTGCTTCAACCTTTACATTGAAAGTACAATCAGCTGAAACTGAGACTAAATCTACAACATGTACAAATAATACGTACTAGTACATGAGTAACACATGGGGTATATAAATGTTTAATAGAAAAAAAATGAGGAGAAAGAAAATGAAGTATTTTTAAAAATAGAACATTTTTCTGGGTGATATGTGCAAATATATGTAGTAAACCCAATGTTTTCATCTCCCTGGATCCTTTCAAAGTTGTAACACATGTAGCACTATGGTAATACTACTTCTGAGTTGTACAACTGACTTCCCCTTTCCCAGTGGCACTGGGTAAACTATTTCGTCCAAAACAAGGCTGACATTCATTGCAAGACTAGAAGAAATTTTCGATGGAGATCTAGAATAGCACAACACGCTCTTGAATCAGTTTTATGAATCTCCAAATTTTAATCCAAGAATATTATTGACATGTTATGTTAGTTGTGACACCATACTGATACTCATCCCCTCAAAGCTATAGGAAACAAGATTAAAAACATTGGGTAACAAGTCATTGACCTGCAGAAGTAGTCCAGTTTCAGTCTATAAATAAGATAGCAAATACAGCCCAAATTTTTCAGGTTCAGTTAGAGTAGTATCAGTCATGGTTAACTTAGTTTGAAGTTTTTTGATAATTGCAAAGACCAAAATTAGGAACTATGCAGCTAGAAGACCAGTAATAATCAGTTTTTGATTTATGGGCTCCTTATTGAATAAAATTGGTCACTTTATTGTGTTTTATCCCTGTTTTGTCCAGGGTGCTTGAGGGCACATCTTCCACAAGCACATTGAGAAACCTGAAATATAATAGGGAAATTAAGAGCCTTTGTTGGAAAAAAAAAAGAATAAAAACTCTTGAGAAATAAATTTGCAGATATAAAACTTACAGATATTATTGAATCAATACAGCAATGTTCTATTGGTAGATGACTGACTGAAAAAATTAAAAATTCTGCAACTTTCTAGCGTCTGGCCATATGTCACAGGATGTGAATTAAGAAAGCAACCTGTCACACCTATTGGTCTGTATTCACATGCATCTCACATTATTAAAATTTACATTTTGAATTTGATGTGAATACTGATATGATTATCACATGACAACAGAATTATATTTTTACCCTACCCCAGTAGCAACTTGACTTTTTTCCAAGAACTTTAACAAATACATTTTAACTGCCTTGATACACGTCTTTAAAAACAGGCAATTAGTACTTCTTACAATAGCCATTAATGATGCTCACCTTGAATTTGTCTTTTCTTAGGAGTGTCCTGTGCCCTGTTCATTTTCCCTCCTGGAAGTTGCTTTATGCCACCAGTAAAGGTCATTTTGTTTTCCAGATTTTTGAGAGCAGATAATAATTTGACAGTGTTTCCTTCAGTAAACTTATTCAAAGCAGCATCCTGAAATAAGAGATGAAGGGTTAGAAACTGGTTAAGCATGTTTTTTTTTTCACCCATTTCACCACTTGCCACTCGTGTTAACTTTAAAAACAATGTGTATTTTTGTGAAATGTTCATTTTTCATAGATTGGCATTTTCATTGTATTCATGACTTTGAAATCCCAAGGGACTGAACCCCTATGCTAGTTATAACCGACAGACAGATAAATGAGAATTTGGAACATTACTCTTACCTTTAAATTTTTGTATGCCTGTACCTTTTCTCCTTGTCGGTCTGGGGGGTATGCATTTATGTTTGCTGTCACTACCACCAAGGCTAAGAACAGTACCAGTGCTGTTTTCATTTGGCACTTGGAACCATAAAAGCTGTCTCTTGCTGCAGTCATTTTCATCGTTTGTCTGCAGAACCTACTGTAAAATAATTTCTACGTATGCAGGTGTTTGCAACACATATTTAAAGGATTAAAACGTGATAAATAACTTTAAGATCTGTTAATTGCAGTGTGCAGAGGTCTTGCTTAATTTTGAGGCCCCTTGCATATGGACATGGACAATGATGTAAATAATTTTTTGAAATATCCAGCATAAGATGATGGAAGTAAAACAGGGATGAAAACAAAACTCATGGAGGTTTATTGTCCAATGTATGCTAAGGGGTGGGACAAAGGGTCTGGGTTATCGGTCAGAGCAAGGGGGGGGGGTCACCCGTGGAAATCCACAGAGTAGTATGTTAACTTGTGAGAACACAAGAGAACAAACCAGTACAAACCAGATTGAAGAAGGAAGGACTATCTTGTTGGTTAAAGAGTTGCATGGTATTTTAATGGAGTTGGGTATAGTTGAGAGTGATGAAGATGTCATGAAAACTGTAGACAGTGGGAATGAGCTTTTTAATTCCATGTAAATAGAGAACACTGTGGACAAGGGCATTTTTTTTCCAGAAGGAGAGTCTCAACTTCCTCATAATGTGCAAGTGCCACAGAAAATAAAACCAAGATTAGCTATTAGACTGAAGTATTACATTCCTGCATCATGTCACCCTAGTTTTTCATGAAAAACCAGCTGTCAATTCATCATATGTTTTTTTGGCATGTAGATTTTTTTGTGTTGTGTAAGAAATTGATACTAGGATACACATGAGAACTGTTGAGAATTGCAATCAACTCTCGCACCATGAAATCCTTTGAAAATTTATGAAAGATGAGGCCAGACAGCAGTCAAAATCAAACAAATGTTGCCGTTTTCATTGTAGAAGGAGATTTCTGTATTTATTAGTTTTGAGCTCAATTATCACATTGACTGCTGGTTTGTGCAAGATTAAAAACTGATACATGATGGTTGATGGACAACATGGTTTATCAGCTACTGGTTAATTTGATTATTTTTGTCCACAACTTGTTCATGGCATTTATCTGTTAAAATATTATAAAAATTATTACTTGTCCCCATAAATTTAACAAGAATTGGTTAATTTGCTAAACAACTATTTAAAATCCTACACTTTGTTACTGAAAGAGATTTAATGTATTTTCTTGTTATTTCACATCAAATATGACAGCGTAATCAATTGTTTGTAAACCTGTATAAAGGAATCAAAAGTTTTGAGAAATCTTTCATTTTTTTAACTTATGAATATGTTAACATATCAACCTACAACAATACTATCATTATATAGTACCTCAAATATTTTATTAATTACTGCTACATGTTTGTGAATTTATCAGCTTTGTTGTCTAGTTATGTGCCTATATTAATGATAGTTTGCTTATAAATC
Organism: Lingula anatina; assembly: GCF_001039355.2. The sequence goes on along the minus strand of NW_019776102.1, from coordinate 326,810 downwards.
CATTGCTTGATTAATTGAATACATTTTTTAGTAAAAGGTAGACGTTAAAACAAGCCAGGTTGGAGGGAAAAAAATCAGTCACAGATCTAGAGACAGATGATGTATTACCCTCAGTATTTGCCCATGAATGCAACATCTAGGTCTGGATCAATATTTCCACTTGCAGACTGATTTGTCTTTTGTAAATATAGTGCTGCCTTGTAACAGCCATAGCTAGCAGGAATGGCTCCAAGTAATGACATCTTATGGGCAAAGCTATCAATTCTATTGCACTGGTGTCTGTGCCACTAGATTCATCATTTATCAGGCATGCACAGAATATGTATGAAATTCAATGAGCTTTGCTTGTGCTTCCAGAGAGGAATGAACAATGTGATTGAACGTCGTCAAATTCTCAACCTCCTGCGTCGCCACCAAGGCCGCATGGCTGATCTAGAAGATGGTTTATTTCACCATGAACGCATCATGCATCAGGAACCAATAGCTGATATCCCTGAGAGGAGGAAGGAGCGCTCTGAAAGAATCATTGTAGATGGGGATAACCTCAGGTAAATGTGCCACCTAGTTAATGCAGTCAGAGCTATGGAAAATGTGAAGTTAAGAAACAAATGTGGTACTGTAGTTTTGATTTCTTATTAATGTTTTTTAGAGTTTCATGCAACAGTCACTCCCCTACTTATATGTTATTTGTCTTTTCAGATACAATGCACCTGATGAAAAAGTAGGCGTGTATATTGCTGCCCAGCCTTTCACACCAGAGCACAACTACTTTGAAATAGAAATTTTAGACACTGGCGATGCAGGTGCAATAGGTAAGTACTATACTGTGTTGTTAGGAAAAAACACATTAACATGTGTTGACTCATTCTCAGGAATGAATTTTGCCTAGTTCAAAATAATAATAATAATTGCTTGGCTCTTTAAAAATCAAATCACAGCTTCTTGTATAATACAAAAATTGTGCTAGACTGGACCATCTATTTATCTAACACAGGGAATGGACTGGTTGCAGTCATGGCTGCTTCATGTTGCCAGTGTTTAGCTTCAGTACTGAGATATACATACCATAAAAAGGCCATGTTGACTCACTGGTCTTAATGATTCAGGGAAACATTTCATACCATGCACTAAAGCAATTACTATGAGGCTTGATGCTTCAATGAAACTTGTGTCTTGACTGAAATAAAAAGCTTGATTGTGCTTGGAGGTGTGTTTAACATATCACTAATCAATAATATCTGGTTGCTTCCTATACATATCTACCAGGCAATGTCAGGTATTGATTTTACTTGGTCCCAGACCAATTGCATCTTCTTTCTTTGACACTTGTGCAGTTGAGGAAAAGCTATATTAATATAAGCTTAGCCATTTATTTATTTTTCTTCTGTTTTACTTTATTTTATTATTTAAAGGAAGAATAAATTTCTATTCTTAAAATTTTAAATTGAAGTAATTACAGTTTAGCATTTTTGGAGTGTAAAAATGTATATGTTAAATTTCATTAAGAATATTTTATAAGAATGGTACAGAGGCTCCAGTTTTAGTTTGATGAATATTTAAAGCCAAGCCAAGTTTTAAGTAAACCACATTATTACCTTATTGCCATGATGTAGAATTGTGGACCAAGTTAAAGATCGGAAAATAATTCATGTGAAAAAGCTATTGATGAAAAATGTTCGTTCAAGAATGAACTCCTTGGATTAGTTTGTAAATAAAGTGCTCTTTCAGCATTTGTAATTTTCAGGTCACATTTAGCTAAAGTATGCATGTATTCAGTTGGAAATTTGATTTTTAAAAAAATGTCCACAAAAATTTAATCTGTCTGACATGGACATGTGTTACAACCACACTCTGCATTACTGACAGATTTCAAAGATGTGGTCATGATATCACTGTGCCTTCTGTTTGCAGCTGTTGGTCTGGTGCACCCGAGATATCCACTGGACAGGCAGCCTGGCTGGAACACGGACTCTGTAGCTTACCATGCTGATGATGGAAAGTAGGAACTTTTTTTTTTGCATTAGATTTTTTTTTTTGTTAGTTGTGATGATATCACACTTTATAATTTATTTAGTATTTGGTATTGGTGTCTGTCTCTCTAATTAAATGAAATAATTTTTTTTTTTACGAAGCTGTTGGTATATGTTTTATTCTAAAATGTTCACCTTCAAGGCTTAAAAGCACTTTGTTGGCTTCAAATAGTTGAACAGACACAATTTAGAAATAAACTGTAAATTGTTTATAAGCGTTATATACGTCTGGCAAAAGTTGAGACTGTGTAAAAGGTTATCATCAGCTACGTGCTTGCTGCCAAATATTTATCAACTAAGTTTCAAGTGTTTTTTTTTTTTTTGCAGATTGTTTAAGGCCAATGGTTCAGGAAGATCCTTTGGTCCCAAATGCTGTATAGGTGACAGGATGGGCTGTGGCATCAAGTTTGATCAAATCCAAAGAGAAGACAATCCTAGACATTTAGTTCCAGTATTTTTTACAAGGAATGGAAAAGAGGTATTTACAAATTGTTTTTGATTATACTACACATGGAGTTTGCAAGTTGGATGAATATCACCAAAAACAGCTACTGATGTTGATGATGATATCAAAAATGCCGTGCTACATGAAAAAAAAAACATTCATATATTCTTCACCTTTATCATCAAGTTATATATTGGGCAATGTGGGATGATGCAGGACTAAAGACATTTACATATACCAGATACTGAATATTTCAGATTGGCACATTGTCAGTCCCTATTCCTGTGGATGGGTTCTTCCCAGCAGTAGGCATGCATTCAGAGGGGGAAGAAGTAGTTATCAACTCAGATGCTGAGTGGCACTATAGTGATGAAATCCTGATGTCTGTTGACGACTGTGAAGAAGAGTGGTCTAGGCTGCACGATATCAGGTTAAATGGACAGGTATGGTGAACTTTGGATGTCAATATGAAATATTTAATGATATTTCTGACATGAAAAGGATGCAAACCAGTATTAGGCATTTTAATGTTTTATAGCCTCATTGCATTTTAAAATAAAATATTGTTTTTTAAAATAATAATGATAATAGTAACAGTAACAAAAATTACAATGGTCAGTGGTGGTGGTGATAAGTATTTGATATTTTTCTTGGTATTCAAGCTAATTGGACTAAATTCAAGTATTCTTTTAATTAACATCTTTATTGGTTTACTTGTGTTTTAAAGTATTATGAAATTAATTAATCTTTTTCACCATTAGATATTAGAATACACTGGACGTGGAAAAAGCATAGTAGATGTTGGTCTCGCACAAGCCAAACTTCCCCTAGATACTGCAGGACATTATTTTGAAATAGAAATTGTAGATCCGGGTGAAAACTGTTACATAGCTATTGGACTGGCTAGAAGGGTAAGCTTAACACATTAATGTATTTATTACTCAATGCATGAAATGAAAACTCTTTTCAGTGTTTTGTCATATGCCTGAAACAATGCATCGAATTAATTTTTCAATCATGATGAAGGCAAAGACTTTAATTTTTTTAATTAATTAATGAATTAATTAATTAATCAATTATTATAATTACTTTTTTGGTGAACAAAGTATTGTACCAGTAGATAACAGAGCTGTATGTGTACTGGACTGGCTACATTTCTGCCACATATTCATCTAATATATTTTTATTGAAAAACCTTAAAAATTTGTATTTTATAGGATTACCCAAAACATAGACATCCAGGATGGAATTGGGGGTCTATAGCCTATCATGCAGGTATGTACTAGAAGATAAAAATGTTCACAGTATACAAGAGACTCTATGTAATATAATATGCAAATATATCCTTACATAATGGTAAAATGTCAATATCTTTTGAATGATAGTTAAAAACCCTTAAAGTATATGTCACCATTCTTTGAAAGTCCCAACCTGACCAAAGGATGCACTACTTTTTCAGATGATGGAAAAATTTTCATTGGAAGTGGTATAGGTGACAAATTTGGTCCCAGATGCCAAAAAGGTAAATTAATTTTAATTGTTTTAAATTGAATATTTATTGAATTTTTAAAGTACTTTCAACCCTGTCAAGGTAACTCAAATGTTTGTTGGGTAATGAGGTCTTTGTAAGAGCAACAATTTATCTGATATAGTCGCTGAATCTTTGATTGATTGTAACAGTAACTAGAAAAAAGAAACTTGTGTATCTTGTTAAATTTGAAGCCTATGGGTTTGTTTTACAACAATGCACGTGTCACAGCAAGCAAAATTCATTTATTAAATCGTGCCTTGTAGGTGATATAATGGGTTGTGGTATACTGTTTCCAAGAGACTATAGCAGTGAACACGACAGCGATGAGCAGGACATGTCACCAGAAGAGATGGAAGTCAATAATGTCTATGCAGCTCCAAACTACGCAAGTTCTGACTCTGATGATGAAGAGTGGTGGGTTCACAGACATCACATGGATGGAGGGACTAAAGTCAAGGTACGGCATGATAAAATCTAAGGTTTATTGGAAATGGTAGTGATTTATATGAACATGATTTATGTGCATTATCTTTGGAAGGTTATGTATTTGTTTTGAAGACCTTAAAATTATGTTGTTGACCTATCAAAATGTATTAAATGATATCTGAATTTATTTTTTGCCAGTATTGTCAAAGACAACAAATAAGATTGGCTAAAAGTAAATAGTTTTTAGACAACTATTACTGCAGTGAAAGGATCGGGTGTTTAACACAAACATGTTGAGTAGTTAAATGGATAGTGAAAAAAAACATCGTGGCACATTTTCATTCTAACACTAGATAATGCTGAATTTAGTTAATACTTTCCAAATTATAAGATTATCCTCAGTAAGCTGTTTTTTTTCCAATGTATAACACTGTCCGTTGTCAATGAAACACTGATACCCTCTAGAGAAACTATCCAGAGGATAACTCTCTACCAGAGGTTCGTCTAAATTTTATAAAATTTGTCAAAGGAAAGAGCGTACCAGATAGCAGACATTTTATCCACTGGATAGGACTAATCAGCATTGATGAAACTGGGCCCAGTTTTGTAAAAAAGTTAACATGATTACAATTTAGTCTTTTATTTTAGGTTTTCTTTACAAGAAATGGAAAAACAATTGGCAGCAGAGAGGTGAAGGTCCCAAAAGGAGGATTCTATCCCACAGTGGGCATGCTCAGTAGTGACGAGAAAGTACGTGTGGACTTAAGACCATTGACGGGATAGCAGGATAAAGTGCAATTTTCTCTTGCCAACTGACAATTATCCCGCAGTTTTGTGATGTTTTAGGCAGATTTTATTTATAATGAACTCTCATTTTATGTGACATTTTTTTCTGTTTAACAAGATATGGTTTTCTTTGTTAATAATTGCTATCATTCACCAACATTAAGTAGCTTGTTTCATCAACACAAGTAATCAAATCTTCAGTTAGCTCTTTTTGTAAGACTGGATGGTGATGTAGATGTGCTGTGTACTTAAAAAGTATGGAGACTGCATTTTACTGGAGTCTTGGCTATTTTTGATGTAAATTTTTCTTTTACCAGTTATTATCATTATAACCATCTACAATGGTTGGTGTTATGATTAACATTTTACGTTGGAACTGAAATGGTGATTCATGGTGGGAGTGGAACAGTAGCCACAAGTTTTCTTTTCCAGTCCATAAACATGATGTGCTTCAGATGTGCCAAAAAACTTGTGCTTCCTCATGAATGTATTGTGAAGCAACAGAGTTACACAGAAACCTTTAATAACGCCTTATAGGGCAGGGTTTGAGCTTAGCATTACTGCAGATGCCTGTAATAATCTTAGATTTGCCTCTTGTACGTTTATAAAAAAAAATTAACACTTTTTGACCTCATTGGGTCTGTCTTTATGCTTGCGATGTGCAAACACGGTCAATAAAACAACAATGGTGTCTTTTATGTCGTGCTTGTGTAAAAATTGTTTGAAGAAAATATTTCTATTTTAAAGGCTTATGCAACTTGGCACTCTAAGTTTACGATGCATGTTCAGGTGTTCTGTAGTGTGCTTATTTATAAAAACAATACATGGTCACATGGAATTATTGTTGTAGACAGGTTGTAGGCTATAATGTTTGAACCCATTTGATGGAATGAGGTCATGAAGTGACTGTTAGAAAATTTGCTATCCAAGTCAAACAGCACGCCAGATTTAAAAAAAAAAAGGTTAAGAATCAAATTGCCCACTTTGAATAGCATGTTCTCTCTGAAGTATATATTTTGTGCAAAATAAAAAGTGTATGTTATAATAGTTTGTATTTGTCATGTTATTTACAAACAAGAAACTCCCCTATCAGATTTAAAACATAAGATCATGGGGATTATATACAAGTGTCCTTTGCTTCAGATTTAATTTTATTTCAACATTAAAGTTCCTGTATTCTTTTTATTGCAAACTTATATTTTTATTTGGAATCTATGATAATTAAAAGTGAAGTAAAACGGGGGGAAGATGCAGGTATTAAAAGTGGAGACAATTTATTACAATTACTATAAAACCCAGTGTCCTTCAATGACTGGGTTTACAATTTGACTGGGAATCCCACTTGTGGATATGCCTGTGTGATAGGAAATTTCACTATACAAAATTTACATGATATTTCGTTTTTGTACCTACAAAACAATTACTATTAGGGACTAAAAGTAAGGTGAGTGAACAATTTTAGTCAAATGCAACTTGACGATTTCATGGCAATCTCATCAGTTCTTTTAGGACTCACTATAAACCCAATGCTACTTATTTACAGCTCAAATTTTGGAAACAAATATATTGCAACAGTATACTGAAACCACGTGATATATTAAATACACATTCAAGCACCATTCTGATGATTACTTTATATAATACAATGTGTTATCATCTTATAACATGTGAAGGTTCAACAAATAATCTCCCTTTTCCCTTTATTTTGTACAATCATTTTAAAATGACATTGGGAATGATTATACAATTCTTGAACCAAATCTTCCAGTAAAGGGTCCATTTTAACTACTTACAATTAATGTGTGCTTTTAGCCAGGAATGTTTGTAAATATCTCCTTAAACTAAACTAACCAATAACAGACAAAACAATATAAAGATACCTTCATAAACAGTGTTTGTCACAACATACAATTTTGACATAGGATGACATTATGATGTGTATTAAACTTGAAAAGCAGTTGACAAGTTTGCTATTCCTGTAACAGGCATTCAGTCATACTACTCCTTGATACATTAATGCATGCCCTCAGAACCCCCTGCATTGCACACACAACAGAATTTAAAAAAATTTGCATTCAATTTCTTCTAAAGGAATTCAACATAAACCTGATGTAATATTAGTATATTAAGAGGAAAAAAGTATGACAAGAAACTTTGTACAGTGATCCAGATTAATTACAACAAATGTGATATATATGATGAAATAAAAAATACAGAAATTAAATGAAATCCATAATTTGAAGGGGGAAAAAAATCAATTTGAGATGTTGGAAATCTGAAAATTCTTAAATATAATCTCAACCTTAAACTCTACATGATACACCCATGATTTGGTTCTTTGATTTCTGCAGTGGACATATAGACCTAGTCCCAGTGCCTAAGGAGACATTTCCTGATGTGCACACACTGGAAGTACACGAACTGATATAAAACATCACATCTGCTAAAGTCTATTCACTCTGCATCAATTCCTAGGATTCTTCGTCTGAATTGGCTTGCTGTTGTGTGGAATTACTTTGGAACTGTTTCAGTGCATGTTTTCCTTGATAAGCTGCTTGCTGAATTGGTTTTCTTACTTTCTCTGCTTTCCTAAACACTGTTATTTCCTATATGATCAGAAATAAAGAGGTTGGTGTCAAAAAGGTCAAAATATCTCTATCAGGCATTTAACAAATACATGTACAGTGCCCCTCCCCCACCCACCCAACAATACATGTTACTGACAGCCATTAGACACTTGTGTTTAAAGACGAAAGCAATTGAAACCAGAAGTCACCTGTTGTTTGAAATACCTCCTTTCTTCTTCGTCAACTAATACTAAATTCAAGTAGTAGCGAACTGAAAATTTTTTGTTGATATCCCTCATGGTTGGTGTGAGGTCATATCCACTCAGGAACAGCCTGATTGGGATAGACTCTCCTGTAAAACAAAAGCATTATTACCTGCAATGCAGCAACTTATAAAACTACCATAGTATTTTTCTTTTTTTTTTATTATCTATTTATTTTTTGTTTCAGCTTCTTAGGTCAGGCAACAAAGGACAATTTTAGGTGACCCACTAACTGGCACTATTGGCATCAATCTGCAACATGGGTGTGCTGTACAATTTATAGATGTGTAAAAGACATACATTAAGTTCACAGAAAACGACATGAATGCTTTACATGCTCAGAAGATCCCTTTAAATCAGGCAGGATTTTATAAAAATAACCATTTACCTCTGACTGGGGCACCATCCATGATTTCATATTTGGCAATGGTTTCATTTTCATTGAATGTATTTGGACCTACAAGGCATAAACAGTCAACATAAGAGTGTGATCATTCCCTTAAAATGAGATGTTATGTAATCATTTGATTTTTTATATTATAACTTGCTCTTTACAGTTTAGTCTTAATGTGAATAAAGGGTACTTATGATCAAATAAAACTTTAACAAACTAGCATACTGAAGAATTACATAAAACAGTCATACAACTACACACGATGTCATATCTTTGTAATTTTTAAACATCAACATGCTATTCACATACATCAAACATTACATATTAAAGTGAGAACACAACAATAATATAACCAATATACTGGGTGGATAAAAAGAACAATAAAATTTAATTTTCTAGTTTAATCTTTTTTACTTTATGAAAGAATGATTAATCAGTTGCAGACAGCATTAAGCCTTTTATATTGATATTCATGACCTGATATCTTTACAATATTTATCAATATCTCTATTATGTACATGCAGTGGCTGATTCATTACTTAACACATCCTCAGCTAGATGCAGTTATGAATCCTATTTCAATCCATAAATAGCAAATCTGGTCATCCTTCTTTATGAATTCAGAAACTACTTGTTCTACATGTTCTTAATGGCAAAGTATGTTATCCGACTTGCTAGAAAATGTAATTAGTGTCTGGATGCCCCTGAAAAATCCCACCAACCAAGACCCTGCAAAGCACTTAAAACAAGCAATGATTGTTGGTCATTTTTGTATTGAGCTCCACAACAGTGTTCTGAAAGCTAAATCAATCAAAACTTGAATGTCCAAACAGCAACAAAATTTAGTGACAAAGCAAATTTTTTAGATTTATGAAATTCACATTTAAAATTAAATATGGTCTCCACCCTCCTTTTCTCCTTTTTTTAATCCACCCAATATATCTTGGCGAGTGTTCAAGGACAAATCAGTACCTGTTCCTGTTGTTTCTCTCTTGATAATTTGTATCTCCATATGTTTGATCTTTATTCTAACTAGCAGGAAATAAATCTTGCCCACTATCACATCTTTCAAGTGATACCTACATGAAATAAAACAGACAAACAACATAGAGAAAAATGAAAAAAAGACATGCATAACATTAGTAAACACAGATCAACTATAAACAAATTGAGACATGTACCACAATAACAAGGCCACCTAATACGAAACAATGATTTTGAATGAAAGATAAGATGACAAAGTTCCGAGAACAAAGTGCTGTTGTGTTGTACAAGGATTGCACACAAGTTCAGAGAATCAAAGATTTAACAGGAAGCAGTAAGGCCCATTTCTTCCAAAGTGCAATGGTGAAAGAATAGTTAAATCATTTTTAAAACTGTGATTATTCTGGTTATGTGAAGATTTGAGTTTCCATTTTCAATTCTCTGGTACAAGTTGAATACTGCAGCAAAACTGCCCTACCTGCATAATCACCACTGCAGCATTCTCAGTGACAATGCAAAGTAGTTGTTGGAAACACACAATGGGGCAAAGTATACATCTAACCATACATAATATGTGTTACAATAATACATGAACTAAAACATCAATGTCACCAGCAAGAAATCCATCGTGACACAACAAAATGATCACAATCATGCACGAATATGCTGCTCTACCTGCTCCAGTAATCTCCCGTTTCACTATGGCCAACTCCATGTAGCGGATTTTGATTCGAACGAGAAGGAAATAGATCTTTCCAACTATGACATCATTAAGGTGGTACCTGTTTACAGAGTACGTGTAAGCAGCAGCTGTGGGTTAGAGCCTTTTCTTTACATTTATCAAGAAATATGCCCCCCCCCCACCCATCCCCCTCTAAACTAACAATATCAAACATTGAGCCCAATGTTGATGATAAAATCAATCTGCATCACCCATGTTATATCCTGACATCGTTATGCCCCTGTTGTACGCTGAACTCGTCAGTATAAGCCTAAACTGTTAAAGATCACTTTGCTGTAGTAAATCATTTAGCAGATTCAATTCCATCAAAATACAATTTATAATATATGGTGGCATAAGCTCATTTATCTTGTAGCTTTACAAGCTTTATATACATGAAAGATATAATACAAATCACTTACTTTGACTTGTTATATTCAAACTCTATATGTAAACAGTCTTCTATGCCCACTTCCATCTTAATGCTATTGTTCATATCTGGGTACTGGGATAAAGTGTGTACAATAATTTCTTTTTCCTTCACTGCGTCTGATATCCTCTTCACTATTGTTACTCTCAGAAAGTACCTATGGAGAGAAAGAACAAATCAATTTTGTGTTCTTTTACACATCTCTTAAATTTGTACAGTTCAGACCAACTGCAAAGTCCCCAAGGTAGGTATCACAGTGGAGGTTTTGAAATAAAGAAAATGGCCCAAATCAAAACAGAAAGTTATGGCAGATGGAACAACTTGTTTAGGAGTCAAATGTTACAACAATTTTGATGTTGAGTAACAAGGTGGGTAGTGAAGTTTTGTGTATTCTTTGCTCAATATCATAAAAATTAAATCACATCCAATCCACCTCATTTTGTGATTAGAACAGATCTACTGAGCCTAGAGTCTAGATAATTTACCCAATAATCTCTCTTTTGCATACTCACCTTAATCTGACATTTGTTCCTGTGTATGACTCATATGGTTTTTCCACTTGAACAAACTCAAAGTTGTAGCTTGTATTTTGTGAGAGTTCACCTGGTCTGGCAAGTTCTTTGACTAGTGATGTGAACTCATGGTGGTTTCCTCTGTCATAGTATAATTCTGAAAAAGAAAGATAATTTGTTTCATACTTTGTCTATAAAAACTTTGTTAAAAATAAAACCTTACTGAATAATTACTATACAGAAAAAAAAACCAGATGGAGAACTTTCAAATCTAAAACTGTATTTAAAATTTTAATTATGTTGACACAAAACAAATGTTATAGTTAAAAGAAGTTGATTTATACTAAAATATTATGTATACAGTTTGTGTCATAAACAATAGTTATTTCTGAATGCAGGTTGTTTTATTCTAATACCATACCTATTTGGCCTATAAACTCAATTTTTATTCCTTGGTGTTCTAGCTTCGTTCCTGGTTTTTTCAGTGTGACATTAACCTTCAATGCAAAAAAGATGCATACAATACATACAGATCCAATGCCAACACAACAGTCTATAGAAAGATAATTACACTTATTCCATTCTTCTACCAATAATATACAAAGTAAACAATGGCAATAAATGAAGGGAAAAAAGACATATTGCAGGCTACAAAATTTCATTGACATTTTAACACAAGTCACCTTTCCCACAACAGATTCTCCATCATAATAGAGAAAATGCTTTTCCTTCCGTCCATCCTCTGTCTTGATTTCTGCTACCTTCCTTGTATCTTGCCCATCCAAGATGATATCAATTTCGGCACTCTGGCCGAACCCAAAGAAACTCTGCAATTAGGAAAAAATTTTAAAATGCAGTGAATTCTTCAAGAAAAGAATGATATTTCTATTAAAAAACAATGAAAGTGCAATTACCAATAAAAAGACGGTCAGCTAGAAACACAGATGCATGCCAGGAGCTATCAAATTCCTTTCACTTCCTATAGGCACACACTGCAGAATAGACAACTTCTGAATGCACTCAGTACATACAACAGGGATTGTTTTCCACCAGGAGGCTACTTCTTGGCACTATCATGTGGGTCAAACAACTTCCACTGTAGAAGAATCTTCACAGGGATTTGTTTTCTAGCAGCTCGGCTTTAAAACTTTGCATCATAATTTGACCTACATCATAATTTTTGAGGCATGGATTTTAGCTTATTCACAAAGCTCTTGATGGCAAAATTGGTTGGCTTTTGGCAGCATGACTATAATTTTACAGATATGTGCACTTATGTCTTCCCTATAGTACATATCAAAAAATGTGAACAGGAGTAATAATCCATGAAAATTTCCACTTCTACCTATGTTGGCTTGCAATCTATGATATCCTAGTCTTGTAAGTACATCTCAATTCCTAGTCAGTAGCTTAAGTGGCAACAAACCATATCGCAAACTTCTTTCATAAAAACAATTTTTCAGCTGTCACCTTTAATTACCTAAACCCAAAAAACTTAATTACAGAGATGACTTCATCTCATTTGCATTGATCACCTGTCAATAAAGGCAGCATAATCATATTTTTCCAGATGGGTGTTTTGTGAGTTTGACTTATGCAGAGCCAAGATGACTGCTGTTGTTAAATGACTATCAAATGTAAGATGCAACATAGCAAGTGATCATAATTCTAGTCTAAGATTTTTTTCTGAATTTTGCAAGTAATTAGTAGATCTAAAATCAAGGAACAAAAATGCAGATTTATCCCGACTCGACAGGGAATTTCACAGTGCATCTATTTATGCCTACAATATGAAGGATAAGTATAAACCAACATAAATACATAAATAACACCAATATTTAGAATTAATTTACAACAGCAGTTAGCAACATGAACTCCATCATTTCAGACTAGGCACAGTTGAATGTCAGTGCTGTTGTGTTGAGGTCACATGATAATGATTTACCTCCCCCTTTCGATTAGAAACTTAAAGGAGTGAAAAATACTATTCTAACACATGTCAGTGACTACAGACACCACAGCACAATATTTCTTATTCCTCTTTCGCTGGTTTGTTTTTAAAATGTTTGCTTTCAATGGCAAAAAGACAGAAAACCTACCATTTCAGAAGAGTTCTTCCTGCTTTAGATCAATATGGCGAGTTAGTAGCATCACGCATGCGCGACTCCTTTTTCGAGATACACATTTTTGCACTAGAGGTATTGATAGGGACATTTTATTATATTGCTGGCTTACAACTTCAAGTAAAGGATCGTAAAAAGCTAATGTTAAATGTATGTTGATATAAAGACTTGCATAATTTATTAATTGAGTTTCAAATGATTATGATGGAATTTCTTAGGGTCAGATTTTAAGCTAAAAATATACGAGATTTGACGAGAAGGTCAAGGTGAAAGCCGGTGCGAGCGTTAGAAAGAAAGACAGTGTTCGACTAATTTTTTAATCTTATTCCATCGTAAAGATTATAGGGAATTGCAGGTAACATAGATGCGTCAGAATATTTTTAATAGTCTGTAAAATAGTTTCAGGAAGCTGATTTTCCTTTTGACGTAATTGGAATGACAAAATTAACTTCATAGTTTAGCCAAGTTCGTTTACTGAAAGGATGTTGACTTGTTAATTGAGATGGGTGCCAAGCATAATATTCGCTTCTTATTTCAGAAAGAATGGAAAACAGACCGGGTTGCACAGTGTACATAAACAATTTAAATGAGAAAATCAAGAAAGATGGTAAGTTAATTTTCACACACACACACACACACACACACACAATAATAATAATAATAATAATAGATAAGAACCTTGTCAAATTGATTTTAAAGCCTCAGTTCTCAGTTCTCAACTTCATTCTGCAATTGAATTTGTCTGTATCATGTGTATGAAGTTTCCAACATGCCAATTTTTATGAGGGGAGATCACAATTTTCTCTCTTTCTCTCTCTCTCTCAAACTATTATGATAGCTAATAATTAGCTTTTAAACTTTCACATGAGCTTTGTGCTACACGTTATATTTTGTGTTATGCCTGTTCCTTTTCTTTTCAGAATTGAAAAAGTCCTTGTATGCTATATTCTCACAGTTTGGACAAATCCTGGACATTGTGGCATTAAAGACATTAAAGATGAGAGGACAAGCCTTTGTGATATTTAAAGACATAAATAGTGCAACAAATGCTCTCCGTTCAATGCAAGGATTTCCTTTTTATGACAAACCTATGGTATGTGTTAATATTTAGACTACCAGTATCATACATTTTCTGAAAATTTAAAAAGGAATATAGTTGAAAGTGAGACATGTTGACAGCCATATCTGCACATTTTTATAAATTGGTAAAAATTGGTTATTAAGCCCAAACAGAAATTCATTATTCACCCTAAAGGCCTTGAATTTTTTCTCATGCACATTTTTACGAGTGATGATTGAAAAGTTTTAAGCTGGAGTAAGAAAGTGTAGAGAGTCTTTTTTATTCTGTGAAAGCAACATTTCTCTGGATTGTATGTTAAATTCTGATATGCTGTTTGCATGGTTGTAGACAAATATGTCAGTTAGTAGGGGTTTGTCTGATGGCAAAATGACCACAGCTGGTGTTCAGGCTGTGATCCAGTATCTCTCTCTCTCAAAAAAAAAAAAAAAAGGAAATTAATGAGAACATGGTAAAGACATCAGTGGAGGACATCCCATCTTAACCTGCTACGGTTAAATGCTGATCATCTGAATTCAAGAGATCCAGCACAAGCACTGAATATCACCAACGATCAGAAAGATTCATATTTATGATTCAGAAGATCCATGTTTTTTTTTTGATAGAAAAGTAATTGAGCATTACATAGCTAGTGCTGAAATAGTTGCCATAAGCGAGTTCTTACAGAAGACCTGGGAAGGATTAAACAGCATAATGGGTCCTAAGGCTTTTAATAGACAATCAAAAAGACTCCAGGAATCAAAAAGATTCCAGGTTCTAGATGTCAAGGAAGGACTTTCAGCTTTTTGAAGGAGGCACAGATTTCCTATGATATGTCTTATGACCCCCCCCCCCCCAATTCAAACAACAGTGGGGACGATGGAAACTTGGGTTCTCTCTCTACCCCCCTCCCCTTTCCACACACAGACGTGCAGAGACTAAATAAGGCCAATGCTTTGTCCACTGCGTGAAGGACATGACTTCTGTCTTCTAAGATACTTAGAGCCCAACAACAGTGGACTCCATAAGTGAAGATGATCAATGGGGATTTTAAGATGCCCTTGTTTGCAACAACTCCTGGAGAAAAGAAAGCACATTGTGGAATGCTCTGATGAGCTTTAGTTTCAGTGTTTTGGTGTACCTGTCAGTTGTAGCACTGCTCGCTATTTATAAATGTGGCTTTTGAATCCTTACCATCCAACACTTTTATTTGGCTCTTTAAGATCTCTTCTTTTCTAATATGAAAAGGCATCATTTCTAGAATGTATTATGAGAACAATAATGATGTCATATCTCCTGTGGATGGCCTCTTTTGGCTTCTGGAGAGACCTATGAGACTGTCATTGAGGTCTTTTTTGGAACTGCAGCAGCACTGGTAAAAGTGTCTGGACTCTGGTGGAGATTATATTAAAAAGGAGGGTAACGTGAACTCAGTTGTGGCTTCTTGGTCGGGCTCAAAACTTTTCAATTACCCCTTATAATTTATTGAAAGGGACAACCAAGATTCTTAATGAAAAACAAATTTATTTTGATTGTGTGAATAGAGAATGAAGAATGCCAGATATTTATTAGTGATAACCAAACCTTTTTCATAACTTACAGAGAATACAGTATTCAAAGAAAGACTCAGATGTCATTGCCAAAATGAAAGGCACATATGTAGAAAGACCAAAGAAAAAGAAAGTTGAAGAAGAAGTGCAAGAACAACAAACAAAGAAGAAAAAGAAGAGTCAGAGGTCAGCATATTTGCTATAAATTCTTTATAACCAAAAGTAAAATGACAACATTGTGTCTTAGTCATGTCTGTCTAACAATTGTTGTACATGCCGCTAAGAAGAACCCAAGACATTATTTGCTTGAATTTGAAAGTGAAATAATTTGTCCATATACATTATCTGGGTGTTTTTGTTATGTATGGATATTATGCTTTATGATAGAAATTTGTGTAAAATGGCTGTCACAGAACAAAACTTGTTTACAAGGTCCTCATTTTATTTGCATTTCAGAAAGGAACAAAATGCTATGCTTGCTGCAACATCCGCACCAGTTCCTCAGCCATCAGCACCTTCAATGCCTGCTATGGGTAAGTTTTTAAAAGGTTTAGATGTTATATTACATTCACACCTATTGGTTGCCTAAAAGAGGGTTTGCGATGTTATGAGCACTAGAGTGTGAGCTCATTTTACACGTATTTAGTGTATATTGTAATAGTAATGATAATCACTGGTGAAATTGCAACCCACAGGTTAGTCTTTAAGATTAATATTAACAGGTTTTCATTTTATGGGTGATTGTGTAGATTTTTGACTTTTGTATGTTGATATACCTGTTGATTTACCTGTTGATATACCTGATTTCCAGCTCCACAGGCAGCTGCCCCAGTTGCCCCTGCACAACCTGCTACCATTCCAGAGCAACCACCAAACCAGATCTTGTTCTTGACCAACTTGCCAGAAGAGACCAATGAGATGATGTTGTACATGTTATTCAATCAGTAAGTTGGAACTAGACTGTTATTTTCTAAATGCTGGCTTTTACATCCCAATGAACCTTTTTCAATTTCGTTTTTCCTATTAGGAAAAAAGTATGTGAATGTGGTAGATGATTAGATTTTCTTTTCATTTGTTACAGACTGATATAGCGTCCAGATTTATTTAATAGGTATGAAAATTGATGAGAAACCATTGCAATTTTTTTATCCTTCATATTTGTAGATAAGTCTTAGCTGATAATTAGCTTTAATAGTTTCAACACTTTTTTTTTAGGTTTCCGGGTTTCAAAGAGGTGCGTCTTGTTCCTGGCCGACATGACATTGCCTTTGTCGAGTTTGAGAATGAAATGCAGTCTGCTGCAGCAAAGGATGCTTTACAAGGATTCAAAATTACACCCACACATGCAATGAAGATATCATTTGCTAAAAAATAATGTTTTTTGTACATAATTAATAAAGACTTATTTACTTGAGGTTTAAAAAAGCATTAAAATATTTCAATAAGAGAACTGTTAGGATACAAATGGTTATTTTTTCAACAGGGATAATCAAGTGGGAGACCAAGGGTCCATGTATAACATGATCTAATCCTTGTATTGTGTCAGCATTGCACCTCTGCTGACTGCCAGCATTGCACACAGCTGGTGATATTTCAGGATTGTACTGGTCTTTCTGCAAAGGAGATGCTGGCTTTGATTTTTGTTTTGCACTTGGCATTGCACAAGGCCATGTCTTTTTCAGCATAAATCTTCTCTGGAAACTTACTGTCCTGCAGGATTTGTATAAAAGCTACGAAGAATTTTTTTTTTTTTTAATTAGATCTAAGATATTTTTGGAACTTGTGTCACAAAGTAAGTATTGTTTGCTGCCCAGTGGCAAGTGGTATGTCATGGAACTACAGTGTGTAACCACTTCTAATGGTAGGTTTTTATTTGTTTGGTTTTTTGATAACTTTTAAAGCAAGGACAATTTCATTACAATACTTAAGTCTGTCAGTTCCTCCTTAATAAGTTGCATAAGATTAAATCATTATGAATAATAAAGATTTTCAATGACAATTTCTTGTTATTCAATTTTTTATTATAAAATGGCATATGAACATGTAACTTGAAAAAAACCCAGTTTATCAAATTTTCAAACCACACCAAGATGGTAGACTTCCCAGATTGGACAGGGACAGTGGATACAATAATTTTTTGTGATATTAATTGTGGTCATTGTTTTGAACGTTAAAATTACCCTCGAATAAGTTCATCAAGAAGCAATTCATGCACTTTGAATGTTTTCAAATTCCTGGCTTGGATTGCTTAAAGTAATTTTTTCCAGTAGAGAAATTTACTGATGTTAAAAATAATTCAAATGTTTTGTGAGAAACTTAACAATAAAAGACAGTTCCTATGCCTAGATCAATCCATCTGGATCGATCTAACTCCCTGGGGAGTCTCACTAAATTGTAAGCAACTAACCAACTTAAATGTCTGTCACGTCTATTGAATCTGCTAGGGGTAAAGATAATTACCCCTTAACAGCTTTACTAGGCATGACAGGCATTTAAACCGGTCAAGTTGACAGCAATTTGGTGAGACTCCCCAGGGAGATAGATTGATCCAAATATCTGTGGAAATGGTCCCAAAATTGTGTAATGCAGATTAAAAAAAAAAATCGTGATAATTCTGAGCGACGAGATGCTTGGAAACCCTAATTACTTCAAAGCATTTAACTGGGGACCACAACAGTCGCTGTTAACCATGTTAAAATTCTATTGTTTTCCAAGTAGTATTAACTGCCATGTAATTGGCCAATCTTATTAATATATGTAAGATTATGCAGGATGTCGTGCAATCTGTCATCCTGTTGACGAGAGGATATAAACATGTTTGCTAAGGGCAAATCTTACTAAATTTTTGTTAATCCCTATTACACTGAAATTGGGGCCCAATTTGTAAGATCATATTAACTTGGAACTGTATCACATAGCAGTTACCAAGGTATTACTTAGAAATTGCTATGCTTTCTCAAATAATCTGGACAATTCCATTTTAATACCCTCCTAAAATTGCAATGAAAAATATTACAGAGTAACCCTTTATGAATTTAATTCTCCACGTATTAGAACCTTTACGAACCAACCTGCAAAATCTCTCATGTAATTTTTTTTTTACTGTATGCCAGACTTTGGTATAATAAATGATGACAATTTAATTGAGAGGAAGATGCATGTTAATCTATTACCAAATTCCCCCATCGTGACCAAACAATTATGTCAAAAGCGGGTACTCCATGAAATGCTGTTGGAGAATTTGGTAAAATAAAAGCTGCCCAAGACAATATCAAAGAAGTTTAAAGGCTATAAAAAAGAACAATACAAGAATACATTAAAGATTTGTGTTATATTCAATAATTTGCACAACAAGTTTAAACAAGTTCTGAAGGTGATAGTAGTATAACTATAGATACCACTACGCACTCTTCATCCAAATGGACACTAAATACAAAAATACAGATCTGGGGCCTCCTTGTATCAAGTAGGTATATGATCACAGGATGTTGATGCTTATTATTACATAGCCCCACCAACCAACTAAATAATATAGACATAACAAGGAATTCTAGAGGGCAATAAACAACTAATTAATAATAACAGTTGTAAACTTCCAATAAATCGTATTCTCAGCTTATTTTCATATTAGGAAAGGGTAATGAAGGGATGCACTGCTATTCCACTTCATTATAACATGCAATATTAACCTCCTTACAGTAGTGTTGTGCTCAGAATAATAAACCCCCTCCCCTTTCGTCAAGACAACAATATTACAATGTATAGAGTGCTTTTAGCTAACTGTCTTCAACTTGAAGGATATAAATATGAAACGGCACAAAATATAGTTCACTTAAAATAGTAAAAATTGTTTTTTGGGTAACTTTAAACTGCAGGAAAACTGAAATAAAAGAAAATGACATGAAAGAAATCCGGATGCAGTATCAATAATCACTTTTCATGGATACTACTGCCATTTGCTTTCTTGGTCTCTCAATTTTCAAATTTCTTATATGCCTAATAACTTAGGTTTGATTGCAACTGCATTATTCAAGATTAATGGCACAGAAAAGTTGATGAACATCTCAGACTGCATCATTCTTATACTTCACAAGTCCACATGCAGATTAATTCACCTGGAAGTTACCAAGATGATCAAGTCAGAACAGAAAAGTACAATGCAAAATTAATTCTAAATCATAACATATTCATAGATTTCATGAAATCATGGCAGTGATACGTTTTTTTTTTTAAATTGCTTTTCTTGAGCCTTCCCTTCACCTCCGATTACTGATCAAATTTTCTGTGTGCATTCAGATGTGGCATTACCATCTCAATAGCATTTCAACTGCTGGCCATTTTTTACTTGACTGTTCTGACCCTGGTTACCTTCTAAAACTTAAATAAAATATATATCTAACAAAATGTGGAACTGCATGCAGTAATCGTTCTGATTAACGATGCCTTCTATCCAAATCATAACTTGCTTCATGACTGAATGTAAATTAATATTTCTTCCTCATTATAATCCAACAACTTAATAATAATAATAACTACAGCATCTTGAGACAATGTTGCTGTTT
The DNA here is from genome assembly GCF_001039355.2 of Lingula anatina. Next base: position 306,429 of record NW_019776102.1, on the reverse strand, counting down.
ATCCCATGCAAGGATTGCTAAATGTACAGCCTAAGAAATTAAAATAGCCCAAACTAAACCAAGAAGATACTTCCAACACAATCTGTGTGATATGCAATGCACATTTCTTAAGCACTAAGAACCCTCACATCACCAAGTTGCAATGGAACACCAACACTGAAAAGTGATCACTCAAAGGGAAGTCTTCGAATAGAAATTTGGACAGAAAAACCAGCCAATCACAGGTACACGTTTCGAGCAAACACAGCAAACTAAATGGGCTCTCACTTTCCACAAGGACTGAACTACTTGCTACATACTAAGAACATTAGGTACCTGACCTAACTGTGTCACAATCTAGGCTGTGGATACAACGATATACTGCTGATAAGAAGTGAGAGCCTCAACCAATACAGGCAGTCCCTTTGAATTACTTGCAAGATGGTGGGTATATCTCACTTAAAACCCAGAGCACTACAGTAGCTTGTCATCAACAGCACTTGCTCATCTGTATCAGTGCTGTTGTGACAATATCTATAGCAATTGTACAATATGAAGTATAGGGCAACTGTCAACTTACAAGCAATTACAAAATGAACTTGTCCCCCTCCCAATCAACTGTCCTACTACCACTTTGCAAAACTTCTAGTCAATACCAATTTTATCCATTAATTACTGAAGAACTCTCCACAAATAGTGAATGAACAGGAAATTGATCCAATATTCGCTTTATCCTATTGCTTCTGGACAAAGGAAATGTGCTTCATTTTATGATAGCAGAAAGAAAAATAGGAAAGAGAGGAATGAGCTGATGGTGGTCTCTTTAACATTGTGGAAGTTCACTCTCAATAGGACAGTGAATCGACATGTTTCTCTTATCCTGGTGCTCAGTGTCTCCATCAAATTGTTTTCACATTCCTTCTCATCTGGAGTCTTTCCTTACAGTGCATCATCTTATTAGAAGGGCCTTGGACATACAAAGACAGGGCAGACAAATTTGGACATCATCAGAAGTCCCCTTGATCCCTTTACATTTCCGATGCTGGGACAGCCAGCGCCATCTAGTGTGTTGTAGCTATCACCTGTGCACATTCCCTCTGTCAATTGTGAATACTTCTTTATTTGCTGCTCTCCTCTGGTTCATCAACATCTTGCTCTCCACCTTTTTCCAAGAATTCATTGAAGATGTCCCGAAATCTTGTCCATGCCCTTTCTGGAATGGTGATGGCAGTGCGGAAACTGTTTCGGGCCTGCGAGAAACAAAAAATAGTCTCCTTTACACTGTACCAAATTGGGATAATACTTTCAGTTATGTACATATATTACTTTGCTAACAAAAGTGAACGCACTGAACTCTGTTCCTGGTGTATTTAAAAAAAAAAAAACAAATTATCTTTAAGTTACCAGTTTTAAACTCTAGACTAGTTGTTGATACACAAGTTCATGTACCTGAGACTCTACAAGGAAAGATATAGACAATTTTTCAAAACAATTCATTATAATGCTTAGCTAAATTAACTTATATTTGAAATAAAAATTGAACAGGCAAATGTGACTTATGGGTTAGTTGAATATTAAAAATAAAAACAAGAAAAAGTCTTGTTTAAGTTTGTTGTAACTGCAGATATGAAAATTAAGTAAAAAAGTTGGATACAAATGGCAACAGGTCAACTTCTAAAGCATAAAAAACACGATTACAAACCTGTACCTCTGAAACCCGCATGAACACCCCACGTCTGTTATGACCAACATCAAAGTAGAACACTTTATTTTCTGTTCTCAAAGACCTTGATTCTGGTAAATCTCCAGCAGGCTCTAAAATGTCAAAAACATAATAATTTAAAAAAATTCCATGCCACAAAATAGTTTATCATGTTCAGAAAATATCTATAATGTAATCCAAATGCTCAGATGCTACACATAAGTTTTAAGTGTGGAAGTTAAGCTAAGAATCAGACGGCAGCATGACAGACTGACTCTTGAGGGAGCAGATTTTGCTGAACTGAACCTCACTGTCACTGACCTTGTTGGAAATACATACCATGGTCATCTGTGCCAAATTCATCGAGGAGATCCGTAAGGGCATCACGAAATTCAATCATACCCTGGGCTGGGATTGCAATTTGTGAACGAGGCCCTCCACGAGGAATTGTTTGTGATACCTGTGAAGAAATACAATTGAAAAAAAATTTTTTTATGTTTTAGTTTAAGAAGTGATATCCTGAATCCCATTCTTAAAATTCTCTATATATTTCAGATCTTGAAGGGGAAATAGGTGAGACATTAATAAAGTAAAGTAAAACAAAGTAAAATCCACTTCTTGTATACTGCACTCCACATACATATATCGGTGTGGTTTACATTAGATGCCTGTCAATTTTTGGCCCCGATACAGACTGGGTGTTGACGTTCTAGCTTTCTGGGGAGGAAAAAGCCCAGCTGCAGTATGAGGTGATGAATGCTAGTAAATGAACAATATCTTTCACTGCAAGACCAGGACCTTTACCCCTGCTTCAACCCTTAAGTGCCAAGTGAGGAGACAGCAGGTATCATTTATGAAGGACTCGTATGTCCCTGGACAGGATCGAACTCCAGCTCAGAGGCAGACACAAGGCCATCTGGTCTTAATATCAATATGTTTCTGAAAATTATTCTTACCCTTAAAAATCTACCCCTGGCATTCTCTTTTAAATCAAGGTAATATCTTCTGTTGTCTTTGACCATGGTCTCACTTTTCAGTTTGCCATCTTCAGGAAGGTTGTCAGTACTGGCAGGGCCTGTGAACAAAATAGTTCCCCATTTCAACAAACAAGTTAAAACATTAGAAAAGCAAAAATTATTAGTAGATCAAGGTCAAGCCAAGGTCAATAGCAACTTACCCTCTTCCTCATCAGAATGGACAGTCTTTTCTGGGCCTGAAAGTAAGAAAGAAGGTTTCATAAAAAACAACAACCAAGCAGCCACCAAGTTACGATACTTCATGGCAAGAAAGCTGTAGCAGAGGAGGATGGCTTTAATCAAAATTCAGTAACACTGAAAATAATCAAGAACATGCAATCAGTCAGAAAAAATGTTAGCACATAATGCCATTGCATGCATCATTTACCCAAGAAGCCATGGTCATATACTTACACATACTCCTACATGTAATACCTAGCTTTACCTCCCCTAAACAAGATTTTGAAAACTCCACTGTGAATTGTTACTGTGTCGTTCATTTGTAAATGTAATTTAGGGCATATATAAAAAGCAACAAACTAATTGAAAAAAAAAATGACTATCAACTTAACATGAAACATATTTATGTTCTGTTTAGAATCATATGACCTTTTAAGGCCAAAAGGATATTTAATGGTGGGCACTCAAATGAACTGTTGTTAATTATTTTTAAACAGCTGAAAAAGTAAACGCATAGAGGAATTTCAATTCACTTGGATCCACCAGATTGCCTTAGCTTGGATTGAACAGAATATTGAACCATTTTAAGATTTCCCAGGACATAACAATTTATCACTTGAGACTATAATGTTATTGTCCACCAAATGGGGGATCAGGAAAGTGATCAAGAAACAGCAGCACAGTCCACCTCTCAGAGTCCAACTCACAGAAACCAAGAGTTGGAGCTCCCATGGGAGTATTCCAGCATGGTGAGCCAGCCTTTCCCACTGGACGGGTGGAGGAAGGACTTCCAGTTNAGGCCAAAAGGATATTTAATGGTGGGCACTGAAATGAACTGTTGTTAATTATTTTTAAACAGCTGAAAAAGTAAACGTATAGAGGAATTTCAATTCACTTGGATCCACCAGATTGCATTAGCTTGGATTGAACAGAATATTGAACCATTTTAAGATTTCCCAGGACATAACAATTTATCACTTGAGACTATAATGTTATTGTGCACCAAATGGAGGATCAGGAAAGTGATCAAGAAACAGCAGCACAGTCCACCTCTCAGAGTCCAACTCACAGAAACCAAGAGTTGGAGCTCCCATGGGAGTATTCCAGCATGGTGAGCCAGCCTTTCCCACTGGACAGGTGGAGGAAGGACTTCCAGTTAATATTCAACCAGCAGATGCCATTAACAGTGGAGCAAGATCATGATACTTCATCGAAACAGAATATTTCCCAAGTTTGTTTGGTCGTAATTTTTTCCCCAACGAAAATTATCAAATCACGCTTCTTTCAAATTAATTACTTATTAAGTGAGCATCCCCTAAGCATGTTAGTTTTTCATTGTTCAACACATAAGTCTGAAAAGTGAAAGGTCTGTCAAAAAATTTCAATAATTTCAATCATTTGGCACTAAATTAGTTTTACTGTTAAAATGAGAAATTGTTAGTTAAATGATAGACTTTAACTACATAATCATTACATAAGGTAAAACTCAATCCAAAAATAAAAATAAGTACAAACTGTAACACTAAACAAACAAACAATATGATCAATTTGTAGTCAATAGAGTTCAACTAGCAGATTAGACAGAGAAACATTGAAATTTGGTGCAATACTCCACCTCTTCTTCTGTATTATTATATTTTAATATATTTTAAGAAATATTTAATAAAATGTATTTTAATGTATTTTAAGAAAAGTTAAGAAAAAACGCACTCATTATTTCCATTAAACATGTACTGTTTCTAACCAACCAGTTAATCTCTTAATAATCCCATTTCTTGTGCAGCACAAACAACAGGAAACTTTCAATACCGTGTGCTGCAAAAGAAATGTACCATTCCTTTAGTTAATTCTTATTACCAAGAGATGCATAGTGTTCACTGAATTCCGTCAGATGGTCCCGGAACTCTGCTGCTGTGGACATGGCCAAGAGAAGACGGCTTTTCTTTCCTCCTGCTCCAACCTGAAACAGCATAGGCAGTTAGTCGCATACTCTCACATGTAAATGTTCCATTAAACATATGTAGCTCTGAGAAGAAAATTTCACACGTTTTATCTTTTTTTGCATTACCACTCTTTAAAGAGGCTCCTTTAAACCTTCTCAACCTTCAATGCTGATCATTAATACTGTTATTTTTTTTATACACAAGGCTTTCTTACCTCTGCAACCTTAATAAATCTCCCCCTTCTGTTTTGTTTAACATCCAGGTAGAATCTCTTCGACTGGATCTGCAGCGTTTTGGTAGCTAGCTCTTGTTCTGAAGAGCCTAAAATCATAGAAAAAAGAATATGTGACAAGTGACTAGCAACGTATCCCTTTTTAACCTAAATGATATATGTTTTGCATATAAAATTCAACCTATTTGAAAATTTTTTTCAATGCATAAAAATACTTAAATACTCAGCTACACAGAAAATTTTACAAAAATCCAACTTTTCATACAGCAAAGCTCATTCAAATTCAGGCAGGTATCTTTTGTACTTAGTTTCAACAAAATTCCTGTAAATATATGCTCCCCATTCCATCTTTGTTGATGAACATGACAGGCATTGACAAGAAGCCTCTTTGGCTATGAAAACATTCTGGCTTTTTTCTCATTTGGGATCCATTACTTCACTGGAGTTTTTTTTATTACTTCCACATACACCTCCATTAAAAATCACTTTCCTGGGTGGTGACATACTTGTGACATGGATGACTAAGGCTAATGAATTTAAGTATCAATGGACTAGAATCTCCCACCAAGTATTCTAGTCACAAACTGAATTCAATATTCACAGCATACTATAGCTAGTAGCATTCCCAAGCAGAGAAGTCAGCTTGACGTAGGTGGTAGATGAAGATATTTAAAATCCTAAATGCTGATCAAATTACACAGAAAAAGAATCGATTCATATATGTAAGGAGATTACATAATGCCATTACTGTTACTCAACTGGCAAGAAGGGGCCTGAATATACTGTTCATAACAAAGATTGATTCCTGTCACTTGCTTATCTATACAATAAAGCAAGAACAAATCAAACAAACAGTTCTATTTTTGCAATTTAACTTATAGAACCCCTACCTACTTTGGCTACACCAAAGAGTGAAAAAAGTAACTAAACTTCTGATGAATAAAAGCACCTGAGGCTACTCTTGAGGGGGCCTTCGATTGATAGGGAGTTCACTACTAATGTGGCTCCACCCCTTCATTTAAATGAACACATCTTCTGGGAAATGAATTTCCTGTTTTTAATGCAGCAAATAAACCTCATCTACAATGTTAAAATTAATATTTTAATCATAGTTTAAATGTCATACTTATGTGTCATGGTTCTGCATATTCTCTTCTTTCGTTGCTGACCTTTTTAACAAAGCCTATCACTTGGCTTCCTGAAGTGTAATCTACAACACCTAATCCACCACTGCACAGCAGGTATACCAATACCCATATTATAGCCAGTGTCTGTGTAAGGCAACTGCTTCACTTATCAAGTCCTTTCCTCTATTTCACCAAATGTAAACTCACATGAAAGAGGTTACTACTACTAGTCTCCCTCACTAAATTTACAAAACAAGCAGTTCACTCCATACTTTGTGAGTAAAATATTACAAATCCCAAAAGAAAACTTTGTGAAAGCTGCAGAAGCTTTTGCATTTTTTCTAATCTATTTTCAAGATGGAAATGGGTTACCAACACTTCAGAAGAACATCCAATTCATCTACTATTCCAAGCAGGGCTTTTCCCAGGCCATCCAAAATTATCACCTGTAATTCCCTACAAAATTTCATGTAGTCCAAGCCATCATGTTTCAAAAAATTATTAGCCATCCAGCTGTCTTTGAAAATGGTGGCCGTCCAGTCCAGTGATACCAGCAGCCGCCCAAATGACGGCTGGACAGTTCGCTGGGAAAAGCCATGATTCCACCTTCATTTATTACTACTCTTTTACTCTTAATACAGAAAATAAGAAAACAAAGTGGGTGCCTAACTAACAAATATAATTTATATGCACTATTTAAGATATCAATACATAAATCAATATAAAGTTCCTCATCATTGAAGACACACCTAGCACATTGAACAGAGTATAATCCCAATTTACAGATTCAGATGGTCACTGTTAGCATAAAAGAAATTATCAGACAACAGAAATAAAAAGTCTTTCGTTTAAAAAATTGTAAAGGCAGTGGGAAGGTAGGGCACAATATCTAACTACCACAATCAAAAATCACATCTGGACCTTTTTCACCTATGTTTTGGTACCCCCCCCCCTCCCCATTTCCCCCAACTTCATCTGAATTTATGCAAACCATAAAAAATGTCCAAAGCACTTTATATACCTTTTTAAACCCAGCATCCTCCCACTGGAACCAAGGCTCACACATGCACATAAAACATAAGAACACTAAATTAATACAAGCACACAAGAAGATAGAGCTGTCAGCGCACACATCAATTTATCAACCTGTCAAACTGCTTGACCTTAAAGTCCCTGCAGAGAACACATCAATATCAATCTAGTTAAAGAAAAAGGACCCACTTCCAAATTGTACATGTCAGTCCACACCTCATCCTACCTGGACAAGTATCTTTAATATACTGACAACCAATGTGTTGGGCAATCAAGGCAAAATCACAATTATGAGAATTGTTAGAAATCTACAGTATCTAGTCTAATTTCTCACTTCAACAACCACATTTCTTTCCAATATATAGCAAAAGGTCATTAAACCCCAACCTCCTATTGCTCTGTCTAGGTCATCTGGTGTTAAGCCTGCCCACTGTAGGTCATCCAGGTAAGAGGTCCACTAGCCTATGCATTCTGTGTCACAGTTCATGCAGCGATAAATGTGAAGTCTGGACATTTTTACCTGGTTGGTTACCAACACAAAGATAAGGGTAACAACAGAAATACTTCTTTTTCCTACACTATGAATTCAACCCTATTTTTTCCTAGCACCTGGGTATCAACATAATGAACTAAGTCAAATTTTGACAGTCCAATGCATTTTTAACTCCGTCATATTCGCTTAAGTAAGTTTAAATCCCTTAAAAAAAGTGTAAAAAGGCATGGTAAGGAAGAGTTGCTTGCCCTTTGGAGGTCATTTAGCAAAATGAATGTTCAACCCAACAAACAATCCAAATCCTGTCATTAAATGCAAACTGTTTGACATGTAAATGAGAATATAATAAATTTATACAATATCCAATTCTACATTATGTCTTTTCACAAATAAAAAGACTGCTGCAAGCTAGTATGTTTGAAGCCATTGCAAAGGAGAGGGAGATTTCAAAATAAATTATGATCGATCTGCTTTAAATGACTAAATATGTCATGTACAAAAATTCAAACTTCCATGAAATTTGACATCACGCACGAAGCCTGGAATGAATTTAGTTAGCTCCAAAAGAAATTTAAAAGAATCAATAATTACCTTTGGATACAGTGTATTGGATAAATGAAGGGTGATTGTGGCGTATCTGACATTAGGTATTAAGGTAAAAGTATTAAAATGCAACCAGAATCTGATTTCAAGGAGTATCCCATGTCGCTGGTTAGCCTCCCATGCCTTCAAGCCCTTTAAACACTCATAATAGGACATATATCACAAATTCTGGGCATGAGATTCCAATGCCATAATTGTCAAATTTGTCATGAATTGTATGAAAACAGTCATGTCTTGTTTAGACACATATGAATAGAGAAACAGCAGCAGCCTAAATTTTGTACATCGGAAAATACATAAAAAGTTCCATTCCATGTCAAAAATATTAAGGCCTCTGCACTGACATTTGCAACATGACGAACAGAAAACATGATGACACAAACATTGCCAAACAACATTGCATAATCCAATGTGCAGATAGAGCAAATCATGAATATCTTTGTTTTCTTTTGACCTCTGCTCGTATCCACCCTAAATAACTATTTATCTTGAGATATATGTTTGCTGCAGCATAGAGCTAATTTATCTTGAGACAAAATCCCTGTGTCTGCAGATTTAGAAGTCCAAAACATATCAGTCTCCTTTCAATGGGAATGCATGTCCATCTGTTCCACATGGTATTTTATAAATCTCTGCCAAAAAATCTGGAGGTTGGGTGTGGCTCCTTTTTAGACAAAACAATGGAAGACAGGTACACATGCCCTCTTGAATGTGAAATGGTATATGGCTACCATCATCAACAAGTGCTCAACGCTATGGAACAACCCTCACTGTCCAAGTATGTGCTATACAAAGGCATAACTTGATTGTATCAGAAAATAAATTATCTTGTTCATTCAGATATCTTCTCCTTCCAGAACATTTATATAATTTTAAATCTCGAGTTAAAACCCATACTCATAAAGCAACGTTCAAATATATATATCATAATAGCTGTTTTAAAAGTATATAAATCTTCTACGCAGAACAAACTGACACAGAGCCCCCATAGAGAATATAGTGCTGCATCCCAAATGACGTACAGACTAGCTGAAATATGGGTTCAAATTTAAAGGCTGGTTTTTATAAAGGATATAATGTACCTACAGTAATTAAAATTAAGTTAAAAAATGATACAAACCCAATGTTAGTAATCAAATATTTTTATACTTTAATCTGTGGAATAGCAGGACTCTATACTTTGCTTATATCCATAACCCCTGTCTGCATCTATTCCAACTTTTATATTATTATTATTTTTCTTTCTTTTAAACACAACTTATAGACAACATGCAATTTTGGCACAAAAGTGAGAGGGTTGAGAAACAGAAATTAACAAATTTCCCTAGCACCATCATTTTCTATCCTTTACCTGGATCGTGACTCTACAGAATGGTGTTACAAACTCACAACTGTCCTTTTAGTACTTTTTCCTTTAATTTGCCTTAAGACACGTGAACATTCATATGCATTCCTTGCATTTTCATTTCCTGCAGTTTTTTTTTTTCTTTCAGCAGATATATAAACTTCATCATTCTAAAAGGACATAATATGCTTTTGGAACATATCTACAGCCTATCTTCAAAAAAGAAAATAAATAAAAAAATAAAATAATAATAAAATGAAGAAAATGTAACACAAAAACCAAAAATCCCACATGTACCACCAGACCAACATTTTTCAAAAATAAGACCTTGCATTCTTCTACATCACATAAAGATCATAAATTAGATAATTTAATCTCATTTGACAGAGAAAGATCTTCCAAAGATATAAAAACCAAAATTTAATAGAAAATTCTGCATATCACCCCCTCCCCCTCTATTCCAAATTGAGATAGCTAAAACCACATTCTATCAATTGCAATTTTCAGTAAGCCCATCAAAACAAGGCTTGATGATGTTGTATCACAGAAAGTATCAACTCGTTCTTTTTCAAAACGCCATGGTTGACAGGACTACAAGAACTCACTGTCACTTTAATAAGTTATACAGCACAACCTATATACAGCTCATACATAGTTACTTTAAATAAGTATTAACAGGACTTAAAATCAGTTCAACCATGGTTATAAATCCACTCCCTAATCAAGCTGACTAAATAAAAGATCCCTGTGGTTATTCCTATCAATATTCAGAGATTTAAAAACTATGGTGATCCCATAGTGGACACCCTGAGCTTCAGAGATAACTTGACACTAACCTCTTCACTATTAGCCTATCTTCATCGTGTCAAGTTACCTCTGACCACATTCGATTGCCTCCGCCGCCCGCCAATCAAATTTAAAGCCCGCACTCAATGACTCATTGAACGATCTAGCCAATGAACGCGAACGAGTCAAAGCGCGCTTTGTTCAAATCCGGACCAATCAAAGATAAGGCTGAATATCAGGGACTTGCCGTAACCTGTGGGCAGCACGCAAAATACATCATCCCTCAGTAGATAATTATGCAGGGCATCAAACTGCTCTGGTTTCAATTCTGATATACTCCATGCTTTCTTTGTGTACGGTTATGCACTCGGAACTACTCGGATGTCTCCGCACTCGACAATAACTATGTTGTTAGTATGGAGCTTGCGGAATCAGCCGAGGATTGCCGATTGACGGTCAACCAATCAGCGTTTTCACCAAACTTTGGTGAAAAATTTTGAAACATGGATTCGATTGGCTTATATAAACTAGGTCAAACTATTTTCGTCAGAGGTAACTTGACACGATTAAGATAGGCTAATAGTGAAGAGGTTAGTGTCAAGTTATCTCTGAAGCTCAGGGTGATAGTGGATGGCCTTGCAATAAATGAAGAAGAAATGCACACCTGCAGCTGTTTTACACTATGTAATGCTAATAATCCACTCTGTTAGAAAAATTCAATGACAATTTAACATGCCCAACTGATCCACAAAGGTATACAACTGTAGTAGTACTTGTATTTAGATTACACTAGTCCATTAAAGCTATATTGAATCTAATCACTCAAAGGAATATATATATATATATATATATATATATATATATATATATATATATATATATATATATATATATATATATATTAGAAAGTGCACAAGTAATGTACTTGAGTGAAACCATTTTATCTATAACTTAAAACATACGGTCTTTGCCACTAGTTTAACATAAATTTTTTTGCTCAACTTCATTGATTTCACTTTCAATGTATGTTACTATATGCTATTGTTTGGATCATCTACATGTACTAAGGCATGGCTCTCAAAATTGTCCAAGCATGTGCCTCCTGGTACAAATCTGATCAGCAAATGTTTTAAAGTACACATGGATAGTTTTTAAGTTAGTCATTCACACTCCTTTCTCAATTCAAGGTGACCACAAATTGAATGTCAAAATAAAACAAATTTTGCAAGCAATACATCAGCAAATTAGAGTCACCATCCCTTTTAACCACAAAACTCCAAAAATATTTTAACCCAAACCCCACCATGGGTTTAACTGAGGAGACTATCTCAATATTTAAGAGAAATGAATTGCACTGTTTTCCATTCACACAAATAGTTTAAAAGCATATTGTGATCCCTCATAAACATCATCATTTACACAGTGTTCCTATATCTATGCTTGTACTCTCGTCATACTGGCAATCTACTTTAAAACATAACAAGTCTCCTCAATAACACAACAAACGTATAGGCGAGTTATCAGTCACTGCAACAACAGAAGTCTACCAAATCCCCCTCCTGTCAAATTCTCACAGTGACAGTATGCTCAACCTTTATATGATGCTTGGTATATAACATGTGTGACAAGTGTATGTTTCATGTTTCCCATTTAATATTTATGTAGAATCTTATCATCTGCATCACACTGTCTAATGCAACAGTTAATTAGACAAATATACCTAAAGCATGCTTGTAATTTATGCACAAACAAACTCTTGAACGCCATTTTGATTTAGGTACAGATGCAATTGACAGCAACAACAACGTTTCAATTAAACATATACTTTAATGATACTACGCATGTTATATTATTAAGAAAACTTACATATCAGGTTATCAGATGATAAGCAAGGGGGCTTTGTAAAAAACAGCTGTCACCAGCTGTCAAACTGTTCACCCCAGGACCAGGGTCCAACTTGGACACCGCAACGCAAGAAGTGACCACCCAACATATATAACAGGATTGTCAAGCATGCGTGGCAGGCAAAATCATATAACTGAGGCGAATGTGGGGAACAAGGGACCATGTTATTTGTATAAGTGCGTTTGTTCAATGCTGTTACCTCTACCCTGCACCTGCTGCTGCTCATCACTCTCTCGATCCGACATGATTCTGCCCTTCCTCCGCAATCGCTGGCCTCCTTCTGAAACTCCTGAATTATTCATAAGCTACTCTCAAATCCCATGTTTGTATGCTTTTGTAATGAAAATAACACTTGATGTATCCAATTGAATGTTTTTTCGAAGATGTAATAATAAAATAAAATTAAAGAAGAAAAATATGGAATTATCATCTAAATAAATTGCGATAATTATTTATTTTGCTTAATCATTTCAAAATGACAAGAGATTAAAAAATTAAATAGGCCAAGTAATTCTAAAATTTGATTGGTTGCTTCTGTTTTTGTTCTAAGTAGGTCAAGTTGTTGCATGGGTGAAACGAAGTGTGCCATGAGTGGTAACTTGTTCGCAATGTTTACGTTTTAGAACCAGAACAACTTAAAATGAATGGGAAACTTTTTTTAATGTTTTGTGTATTTTATTTAGTAATTCATTAAAATTTATCTATCCATGTTATTTATCACTGTCGTTTTTTACGCCGTATAATTTTCATGACTTTTTTCAAAAAACCATCTCCGATAATTGTTTTAAAATTTTGTAATGACATGTATGATAGAGAGAAATCTAGATTAAATTTTTGTGAGACTAAATTTTTTATATGATTTTATTATTTTTAATTATTAGTATTATAACACTTGTTATTAATGTTTTAATTACCAATTCATGCAGAAATGTTTTATATTAAAATGACTTCTACAATTTTTTTTTTTTTTTGGGGGGGGGGGAGATATAAAAAAAATACAATGCTGATAAAACTTGAAACATTTGCTAATTTTAATTAAAATTGTAATTGTTTAGTTATATATTTCTTCTTTTGAACAAATATTTGAGGTTTTTGTATGATTTTCAGACATTTTGTGACATATTGCTATTGTAATATATTTTTGTTTTCAGTTGGTGATTGAAATATTTTTAATACCGTTGCTGTAAAAAGTATTTTTAAATTACCCGCTCTTGAATACCTGTTATTTAAAAACATCATTCAAACACAGTTTGCTCCTCTGTTTGCCTTCTTTTCACTAATAGTTTATCACTTATTTACTTAAGATCAGTCTCAGAAGCTGAGGGGAAGACTTATAGAAATGTATCAAAAGATCAACCCATATAGCATTACCTGCCTCTTTAAACTATCTTTTGATGATTACGCTACACAGACTCTGAAACTAGCTGACGACGATGACCAGTCATTACATGACAAAAACTGTACTGAATGTTGTTTGGATTCTTTGCGAAGAAATGATGTAAAATTGGAAAGCACTTGGAATTTAGTAAACAGCACAGGCTATATGGTGCGTAAAGAGATTATGAAAGTATGAAGGCTTGTCTCTATCCATTTCAGCATTTGGTGTTACTTTTGTAGCATTTTTATATTCATAAAATACATATACAATATAGATAACAGCTTAAAAGCTTATTATTTTAAAATACTTATAATTATTGTTTTCATAAATTAATACAAAATCACTTTTTACCTTTTGGAATTTTTAACAAAGTAAATCACTTCATTTATGACATGCATTCAATTAATATAAATAATACTCTCATGTTTGAATTGCCAGTTTACCCTGCAATGTCTCTATTACAGGACATTTCAGGTTGGAGCGTGTGCAATCACAGACATTTACCCAGAGTAAATACATGGAGGATTTATTCATACAGTGACCCCCAAACTGATTGCGACCAGAAATTTAGGAGGTCTGTAGCCAAGAAAATTGATTCCAGCTCCAAGTCATCATCCAGGTCTGGAAGTGCACGGTCCCTAAATGGTTCTTTTGGCAGAAAGAATCCAATTGTTCCCCCTAGCACCCCTGTAGACTATGAATTTCACCATTATAGAAATCCAAGACAGTACATAGCACAGTATAGGAGGTAATACTTCATATTTATTTCACTGTATATTGTCTGTTTTTATTTAAAAGAGAAAAAAAGAAACCAAGAAAAATGTATTTTGTTTCAAAAAATTAGTAAACCTTGTTAAATAGTGGTATCTCAAGAAGTTTTACTATCTTGAATGTTTCCATAGGGAAAATTATACATCAAAACAGAAAAACAGACAGCCTCTGCCAGGATTTTCTGTCAGCCATCACAGACAGATATCAAAGGCAGGACTGAAGTGTATTGATGTCCGTCATGGTGCAACCATTCAACCATGCTATCATAGGGTGTCAAACTCTTGGGTGCTAAATTATAGAAACTCAGCAATGAAAAAAGACAAGAAGGTTGGGAATTCTGTAGCACTCATTTGCAATAAACATGAAATAATAAGGATAGCATGAATGTTGCCATACACAAATACTGCTAACATCTATTGTTATATTAAATGACGAATTTATTATCCAAATTGCAACAGCTGATAAGTTTTTGTTTATTCTTTTTTTTAATAGTTGCATTGATGTACATGTCAGAAAAATTATCTTGACCTTTTTTTATTTGTCATTATTAGAGTCAAACAGCAACATCAGAGAGTGTCACATCTGCTTCTGGCACAAGTAGTCATGATATCCAGTTCCTAATTCAAAACAAAATGACCTGTCCAAAGTCACCATCCTCTCAAACAATACAGTCCTGTTCTGTGCCAGATATTTCAGCTACACTATTAGATAAGGTGACATCAACTGATAAGGCAGTGCCAACTGATAAAGAGGTGCAAAATTGCCATTTGAAGAGGAAACCGAGCCCTGTGATCAGGAGAAGCAGACCTACCATTCCAAGCAATGCAAATGGCACAGTTTGCCAGTCTGCTATTGAGACTCCCATATACATACTGCCAAGTAAGCAATTTAATATTTCACTTTTCCAGTAGGAGTAGGTTAAGAAAGTGCCATTTTAAAATATAGTTGAATGACGGGTTCAGATAACTAAAAGATCACTTTTTGATATTTTGCTGCCGTTAATGTAGGGGATATTGTATCTAAAGACAAAATTTGTCAAAAATGAAAAAAAAAAAATAAAAAATTCAAACAGTCTGAATGTAAACAGTAGAAATGATGAACATTTATGTACTTTATTTGTTCATTTTTCAGGCACAAAATTGAATATTTATCTACTTTATTTGTTTATTTTTCAGGCACAAAATCACCAAGGATTCATAAAGACGGGAATAAAGATTCAATAAAGAAGAAATAAAGCATATGGAAAAAGAAATATTGTAACAAAGATGGTATCTGACAGGCAAGGTTGCAACATTTCTAGGATGGAGTAATCAGAATTTCTTTAACATCTTTTGTAGATGTACTCAACCTATTCTAAAACTGCATTTATCAAAATAATATGATATGATAAAAATAAGACTTGCCTTTGTGATCACAATTTGAGTATTCTTATTTTGTTTATATTAAACATGTGAAACTATCTTTGACTATGTTAAAATTCAGATGAATATAATCACGTATATTTTGACTTAGTGATCATACAGTTTCATAAATGTTTATCAAAATGTAAAAGTGTGACAGCTTTGAGTAAAATGTATATATATTGCTATAAAAATATTACAAAAATCTGAAATATCTAATTAGCATGTAAACAAAACATTTATGATACAATAATTAACATGATCTGCTTTTGTACATGTATAATGCAATATAAAATGTGCAATGTATAAGCTTTAATAACCCAAAAGTTTAAAAATAAAGAAGGGAAGATGATTCTCTATTTTCAACACAGATATATTATGTAAAATAGTTTTTCTTTCAAAAATCTGACTGGATGGAATAAGAAACATTAGCAACTACTGAGAAGCTCAACTTAATGCCCAAGTATAATAACTAAATAATAAGAAGTTTACATCATTTTGATCTTTCATATACAAGAACTTGTAACTTATAAATATTTGAACTATGATGGTACACCAACATCAACCAGCCCTTTAAATGTCTCTGGGAAGACAAAGAGGACATTGCTCTCAGAGAAAAATATGCAGTCATAATTTCCGTATTGAAAACTGAAAGTACCAATCAAAGTCTACTTTAAGTACATGCAATGGGGTTTTTATCGTAATTTTAGTACCAAAAAGGTATAAGTTTTGTGCCTCTAGTTTTACTAGCATCAAGGCTATGAGACTCTGCCCCTTGCTTGCAAAGATGTTACATATGCACTGCACAATGAATGACAGTTACTTTATTTTTTAGGGGAAAATCATCTTTTCACTATAATAACCATGACACAACATTCTACAAGCTTATAAATTATATTTCCTCTAAAACATACTCTAAACAATTGATCAAATGAACACAACTGATGACAAATATGACTGACAGATAAGTGTATCAATATAGCACCAGTCAATGTAGTGGACTGTGCAAATAACACATTGCAAAATTGGTTTCCTCGATTTAGCAAGCCTATTCACTGGTCTCTCTCTGCTAAAGGGCTGTTTAGATATTAAAATGCCCAAGAACATCAGAGCAAACCACGCAACTAAGGTTTTAATATGATATTTGTAGAAGATCCAGGCAGAGGTCATCTTTCTCACACATAGGTAGGAGCATACACTAGAGGTCCATATGTCACATCCATCACCAAGCTCAACTCTGCTTGCCTTGATATCACTTGGAGCAATGTCTGGATGCACATACCCTGGCCATTGTGATGATAATTCCTGGCTCCAGAAAACACCCCATTATTCCTCCGGTAGTCCCTATTGGGCAAGTTCACATTTATGTCTCGGTGCATTTCACTCAAGTATAGTGTTTATTTTTGTATAATTTTTAACTTTGTTTCTCAACATGTTAAAACATATCAGCTGTTCTATCCTAGTTGCATTTTCTTTCTGCATGCTTCAGAACATGTAGGCAAACAATTACAGTTCAAAGAACTTGTACCTGTCCTGATTTCAGAAACACTTCCGATGCACTATCTGTGGGCCACATTCTTCATATTCTTGATAGTTAACACACATTCCCAAGAATGCAGGCAAACTGGCCAGCACTACACCACCTTGCCAAACAGAATACTTTCTGTCCTCTACACTGGAGATTTTAATACTGTTACTCACACCTGCTGGAACCATGTCACTCAGTTCTTTGAGCAGACGTTCTTTCAGCCCTGGAAGCATGGTGGTTCCTCCTGCAAGGGTTCAGAAGGATCATACTTATGTTTTATAACCATGATAAGAAAGAGTGACAAGTTATTAAAATAAAGTCTTGATCTGCTGACTGTAAGCTACACATTTTTTAGGATCCGAGTCTGATTTCCAGTTACTATTTCTTTTTTCACATACTGACTTTAAAAAAATCACATGGTCACTTAATAGCTCAATAGTGTGTTAAACAGTAATTAGTGCTTTTTATCCAATGTCAATGGATCTTACCTGATAACACAATGTTACTGAGCAGTTCTCTTCTGATGTCCATGTCACACTTATATATGCTATTATAGAGGCTTTCATGGATGCCACCGTGATCTCGCCCACTCAAAGAAGGCTTGAAGAGTATTTCTGGGCATCTGAAAATAATACAATGATATGTACTCAAGATTTTCAAACCATATCTATAGTATTAAAATAGGAGATATGTAACTAAAAGAACCAACATTTCAACCTTGTTAATTCAAAAATCTGTTGTTATGTTTTGTTTCTATATTAATATAATATTTAAAGTTTTTAGGGGCTGTTATTATATATATTTTTTTTCAACAAGACCATAAATATAGCTAAGAGCTATTTCAGATGGTAATAAATTGACAAAAGTATTGTTGGCAACCTTTCAAATCAGCGCCTGGTTCAGACACATTACCTGTATCTCTCAGAAGCAAGTTCAATGATGCGTCCATCAGGCATGGTATATTGTTCCTCATTACTCTGCTTCTTTTCTTCTACTTCAACATTCTCTGCTACATAGCACAACTGTTCTTTGATATCTCTGGCCACCTCTGTCTCTGCTGTGGTAGTGAAGCAGTGTCCTGATGTATTAAGCAGCTGTGAAAACAAAATAACTTCAGTTAAATAAAAAGTACTGTAACAAAAATTGTTTAACTTGTACACTTTTTGTTAGTTTCAATGCTGAACCATGAGGTCTTGAAACAGTTATTAAAAGCATATTATACCAATGAAACAAAGACTTCTTCATATATATTATTTACCCTGCTGTAACATATACAGTATGTAACTACCCACTCTTTCACCAAGTCAAAAACCTTGTAGCTTTAAATGACAATGTATGACATTACTGAAAAATGTTCTCTTTTTCTCACTACTAATTCCATTTTACCTTCATCAAATACTGTGTGAGATCTCTGCCGGCTAAGTCTATTCTCTGCACAGCATGTGGCAAGCAATACCCTTCATACACTGGAACTACATGACTGACGCCATCACCACAGTCCAATACAACGCCTGTTCAAACAAAAGAATACAGCATTAGTATTTCTTTCTCAATATCATTCAGTTTAGAAAATGAGAGGCATTTCTGTTTGTTTCAGCATGCTTAAATAAACATGAAGTACTTAAACATATTCCAATATACAACCCAAATTAAAAAACACAGTGTTAACAAATGATTAAATATACATCATTTCTGTTAACTAATACTTAAGACAGCCTTCCACAGTTTTTTTATCACTTAAGAAACTGGCTTTTTCATACACCACCCTTACCTGTTGTTCTTCCTGACGCATACAGAGACAGAACTGCCTGAACTGAGATGTACATGCATGGAACCCCAAAGTTCTCAAACATAATTTGTAGCATTCTCTCCCTGTTTTGTTTTGGGTTGAGTGGAGCTTCTGTCAGTACCAAAGCATGCTCATCGGGCTGGATTCTTAACTGATCAGCAAATGCATGATGCCATATCTGAAACAAAGCAAATACCACAAAAAAATAAACAGTAATTCACAAACAAATTTAGTGTAAGTCTAGTAAGGCTTTTTTTTTTTGCAAGTTTAAGTGTGATTTTTAAAATATTCAGACCAGTCACAGGAAGTCAAAAGTCCTGGTATGTGATTTAAACCCTACTTTCCAAGTCGATCCCATAAAAAAAACTTTTTTTTTCGAATTCACAAACAAACATGCCTTTTCCATATCGTCCCAATTAGTGACCAGACCATGTTCTAGTGAGTGTTTCAAGGTGAGTACTCCACGCATTGACTGGGCTGCATCTCCAATGTAACAGTCCCTGTATCTGCCAATTAAGATGTCCTAAAATAGAAGTACACGGTAATGCACTACTGACAAGGTCCAACAATCTTTTGTTCCCTGTACCTCAAAATTTTTTGTTCCCTGTACCTCAAATTAACTTAATTAAGGCAACTGTGATGGTTACTTTAGACTTCCATTTGAGAATAAAATCATAAATAGGATTCCCACTTACCTCATACTTGGGTCTTCCCACTACAGAAGGAAAAACACATGATGGGAGATCTTCATTGGCAAATCCACATTTACACAGTCCACTACCATTGTCTAACACTACAGTTGTCTTTAGATAATCTAACTGAAGTAGACATGAAAGAATGATCAGTGATACCATAAGATTGTTTAAAAATCAGAACAATTTTGAACTTAAGTTTCTTGTAATTCTTTACAAACTGGAATCATCTCTCAACAAGGCTTGAAAAGTTTGAAATGGCCCAACCTATGCACAGCCTACTGATACAATACTGAATGAAATCAAACTGAAAATATGCAAGCTGAGATATTAATTATTAACTCAATTGAAAAAAAAAACAGAAAATGATTGACCAAGAACCCATACAAGAAGCAAAGAAATACAAACAGGATTTCGCTAATCTTTCAACACACGCAAAACAGTAAAAACCGAAAACAGCATAACATAAATTCAGCATATTTCCATTGAATGCAGAGATCACAACAAAAAGTAAGATAGTAAACAAAGTAAATTCTGTTCTTTATCACTGGTTATAAGGGAAAAAGAGAAATAAAGCATCTCAGATAGAAGCAAGCAAAAAGAACCAACCTCAGGAGGATAAAAGTTAGCAGCCATACTGGGCAAAGATACAGTGGAGGATGCATTCTCCTTGATTCCTAACATCCTGTGTTCTTGATACACTGACTCTAACCTCTGACGAGGTGAACCATCGACATCATCATATGACACACCATGCTCTGGCTGAACTGCAGCCAAGTTTCCTTCCAACACTGTTGGTTTTACCATTTCTAAATTATTTGGCTCCACATTTCTGTTGTTTTGATCACCAGAAACCATAGCTAGGTCAATTTGATCAGTAGTCTGTATACATCTGAGCTCCTCTGTTGATATTGAGGGCAGTTTCCGATGCCCATTCTTCTTTTGCATCTTGGTTTTACTTGCAACAATGGATTTAGAAATATTTTTATGAGACTCAAGTTTTAAAGATGAAGAGTTGTGAAGAGATTCAATCTTTTCAGCTGTAACATTTGATTTTGTTTTCACTGGTATTTTGCTTTTCATGGGATCTTTCTGATCTTGAGTGCTTTCTAGTTCACTTTGTGAAATTACAACACTTTTCTGTACTAATTCAACTGATGTGTTTGTGTCCAATGTATTATCTTCATCTTTCATCTTCACAGGCAATTTACTTTTTGCTAATTTGGACCGTGTCTTTCTAGTTGACTTTGCCTCTTTCCTTTCCTTTGTTTCTCTTCCAACCTTACTAGTTTTACCTTTCAATGAATTTCTTGTGTTCATTTCTGACCCCTGCATTTCCTCAGATCTCTTCTCTCCCACTGGGCTAGAATCCCCTTGCGCCCTCTCCCCATCAGTAATAGTATCAAGTGCCACTCCCCTGTGTCCTTCTACCTGGTCTAACCCATACATGTCCAACTGTCCTGCTGTAGCAAGAGTTTCCAGAAATGGAAGCTCTATTTCCTCTTCCTCCTCTCCTTCTTGTTCAGTAGAATCCCCATCATATGCTGCCATCTGTTGGTCAAAGTTTATGTTAATATAGTTTTTCTGGCCCTCTTCCTTTTGTGTGTTGCAAAAGCTGGCATTCATGTGAATTGGCGTGCCTTGCATAAACTGAGCATGTGTTTCAGCGAACACTGCATCAAAATGACTCCTTTCAGAATTCTTTAGGACACCACCAATGTCTGTATAATCTGAAACCCTCTTCTCTTCAGGTTTTCTGTTTTTATCAAAAACATCAATTTCCAGCTCAGTCTTGGTCCTTACTGGCAAAGACCTTGTATATCCACTGATTTCAGAGTCAGAAATCACACTGGCAAATTCAGGTGGGACTGGTAAGACATGGCATGAGGACATAGTAAAGTCACTTGGGGTACTAGACTTGGTCCTTGTCTGTGGGTGCTCTGTCAGGCTTGGGGCTGTAGCACTAATTTCCACTTCAATTGGCAAATGACCAACAAAAGAAGCATTAGCAGTAACTGTTCCATGATCATTGTAATCACAGGCAGCTGCAGCAACACTTTCCAAAGCATCATGCCCACTAAAACTAGTATTTGGGTTCATAGCATTACAATCAGAAACATCAAAGACAAACCCATCACCTAGAGTATTAGTATTAGAACTGTTAATACCAGAAGAATAAAAATCAACAGCCTCGTGATACGAGGGCAGAGGAATGTTAGTGAACACTTCGTCATCCTGTTTTCCTCCATCTGAAGAATACCTGTCTAATTTCACATCTCCTGGTGTTTTCACCATATCTTCTTTATGGTTACTGGTTTCATCTTGAGCAGTTGGCATATCTCCATTTCCTCCAATTTTTGGTATATTTGGTCCGCTGCCACCATAATCATCACTATGGATAATCTCATCAATGTGTTTTTCCTGCAGAAGAACTGCTTCCTCTTCCTAAAATCAAAACACCACCACCTTATTTCAAGTAATTATCAAATTGTCGCTAATTTTATACATATTATGTAGAAAACTAGAACTTATCAATGGATCCGATTAATACCAATAAATCACTTTTTTGGAGGAGAAATTGTAAACAGGGATGAGGATAAATTCAGTTATTTTTACTAAACTTGCACGTAAATTTCACTTTCCCTCTATGCGTACATAACATAAAATAATGTAACTGATTAAAATTTGTACAGGACTGGATGAAATAAAAACCAGGGAAAGAAATATCGTATAACCTGATTATAAGAAATTAAGCCAGTAGGAGCAGATATTTTTCTTAAAAATTCAAAAGTTCAAGTCATAACATATTCCTATATTATAAATAACAAATACTTCAATCTAAAATTAAATGCCATTTATCCTTGTTCTACCTGTAACAGCTGCTCTGCCCTCTTCAGACTCTCTGCAACCTTTTGCTGCAGCTCTTCTTGGAATCCTGTGTCAGATGAAGAGTCTTCTTCTTTTTCCGTTACCTCAGCGTGTTGAGTATTTGGATCACATTCTGATTGAGCCCTGAAGAGAAACAATACATTAAATAAGCTTCAACAATGCTTTACCATCTGTAAGGAAAATATAACAAGGCTGCTTAAGTTTTGTGATAGCAATGATTGTAATGATATCATAAATCTGGACAGCAATGCTGGTAACTATACAGAAACTTTAAAAAAAGTCATCCCCATCGCTCCATTTTTCCTCTCTGCTATGCAACCATTATTCCAAGTTTCATTCCGTTGCCATACATAAACTATTCCTATATCTTACTTCTGTACACTGCTTGGTTTGCTTGGTTTTTGCCCCTCTGTTCCAGCTGTGCCTTCATCCTGGTCAGAGGCTGCAAGGTGACCTAAAGTCTCATCCATCCATTTATGTATGTCTATCCCATAATCATAGTCTGCCTCTCTTTCAATCCATATACCATGCTCATCAGTCAAAATGGAGTCATTTTGAGTGCCAACATCTGACTGACTATTATCAGCCACCTTTGGAACTGCTTTGTTTTCTAACTGGCTGACTGACTGACTGACCTGTGAGATTGACGGATCGCTGTCAGGCCCATAACTAAGTAAGGACTGGTCAGATTCAGCAAGAATACCCATATTTCTAGCCATTGCCTCTTTTACAAATTCATTTTGTGCAAGTTCTTCTGCTGCTTGTTTCTTCTGAATTTCTTCCAATTCTTTCAGTTGAGCTCTTGATAACTTTGTTAATGATTTTGACTTCTTCTGATTTTTAAAGCGCTTTCCACTCTCCACCTTTGGTTCAAATAAGGCAAGGGAGTCATTTTGTAGTTCCACAGGCAATTGTGTTCCTACTGCAGCATGATTTTCTTCAGCCTCGAACAGAGCAGCCATCAGGTTCAACTTCTCTTCTGGAGGTAGATCGCTCTGAGCAATAGATTCCAAATTATCATATGTCAATCCCATTTTACTACTCATAGAACTCCTTGGACTTAAAGTATTGGCAGATGATAAATCATACATGCTTTTAGCTTTCCTTTGCCTATCTTTTTTTGATTTGTCTTTCGACTTGTCCCTTGGCCTCCGCATCCTAGAATCCATGGTTTTTGAACTCTCAGCAGGTCCAGATATTTCAGTGCCACTTCTATAGTGTCCAATACCAGAATCTGCTATACTCCCATTCTGCTTCTTCCCTTCTGCTGGCAACCTATAAATGAATGATAGAAGCAAGTTACATATATATATATATATATATAGAAGTAGAGAAAAAGTACTGAACTACTTAACAATAAGTTCAAAAGTCTAACAAAACTATTTTCACCTATCCAGAGAAACAGTTGATGGGGTATATATTTTCAGTTATTTGTAATATTGATTTAGGAGGCTGACAAAACTATATTGCGCCACATTAAAAAATAATATGCTCAATTTTCCTTTTTGACATACCTTGTAATTTTCATGGCTCTGATCTGTACATTTTCTGGGGACTCATCAAAGATGAGGGCAGGGTCCACATGCCGGAGGGTAGCTGGCAAGTCTGGTCTTGCAACAGGATAGCTAAGGTCAACATATCTCTCCTGTTTACACCTTTGAGGAAGAGCATCATCACCTTGGGCTTCAGCAGTTCCATTTGTCGTACTGCTAGTGCTATGCTTCTTTAATGGTTGGCTTTGGTCAATCCTTTTCTTTGATCTAGACTTCTTTTTAATAAGAATATCCGGCTTTCCATCATCCGTGCTGTTTTCTTTGTCAGCATTGTAATGTTTGGATTCCACTTTTTGTCCCTCTTTTTTAGCATACTGTTTTGGCAATGTCCTTGCAGATTTTGATTTTGGCATGTGAGTCCACTTATTTCCCTGCTGTGGCTTCTCTTCACTTCCCTTGGCAATTTGTATATTGTACATTGACTTACAATTTCGACTTCTAAGTTTTGGTGCTCTAGTAAGAGAACCATAAGCACTACTCTGACGAGAACTTGGTCTTGATTGGTCAGCTTGTAAGCTTGCCTGTGACTGGCCCAGACTGGACACTTCAGAGGAGCTTGCCCCAAGGCTGATGTCATCCACACCCTCCAGTATGTCTTCCTTCCACCTTAAAATATCTCTCATGTCTTCTGGTGTTACTCTTCCGTGTCCAACAAGTAAGTTCTTTAGTAGATTCACCCTGTAATTTTTTAAAACCAGCTTATCACTATGCTTTCTTTTTTTTTTTAACATTTGGGGCCAATTCAGTTCAATCCACAACATTACTTCAGAAAAGCAGCAACATTATAAATAATAATTCTGTATGGCTCAACTTGCTTCGGTATGTTTCAAATAAGAATTCAGGATAAAATATTTTAACAAACTGTTCATTTAAATTATCTATGATGTGCATTTAACAGCTTGATCTTAAATATCTTAAATACCAATTATCATACCTGTGTGCCAGCAACCTTGCTTTGTTCCTAGTTTTCAAACTCTTCACTAATGGTACTGTATCTTTGAGATCTTGCAGATGAAGTGCACTAGGTGGGGGATGGTACTGCAGCAAATACTGGACATTTTCATCCCAGTCTGGAGTACTGGTCAAACTGACCACTGCATGCGAGGCAGGGAAACGGTGAAGATAGACGGGAATAAACTGTAGGGCCTTGTGATACCACCTTGATACCTGCCAAAACATGTGTAAGCAAATTTATCATTTCTACTGCAGACTATACTGGGAAGTAGCATTCAAATCAAAACATAGGAAATAAAAGGGGAAAAGGATGGCATTGAATTCAAATATGTTACATTGTAAACTTTGTGAAAAGAATTTTCAAGTATCTTTTGTTATGACTAAGACCTTATAATAGAACTAATATTTCACTTGAATCTATGTCAAAAATTACCATAATATTCAGACTCAAATAATACAATGTTATTAATTCAAAGCAACAGTTATATAAATGCAGGTAAGTTATCCCAAATATCCCAACCTACCTTAGCCAGAAGTACATAAAATTGATGAATATCCCTGTAAAGCTTGTAGCGTTTTTCTAAGTTCCCCTTGAACTCTACTACCAGGGATTCAAACTTCCTGGAAAAACTAAGGGCCTGTCTGATATCCATTTCTCCTGACACTACTAAACGCTCAGCTCTGCTTATCAGTTCCTCTGCCTCAGAAAGAGCTTTCTAGAATATATCATAACAAAAATCAAAGAGTTTTCCAGTATCAGGCCTACCCAACTACCAGACTCGGCACCGAATGCTCCAGAATTCACCGGTAGATCAGACCACACTACCCGTTTTCAAGGTATGTATCAGATCGCATTACACAGTATCATACCCTGAACAAATTTTGAGTGGTGATGCAATGCTTTTCAACCCCGCTAAGAATCGTCACTATCACATTGCGTACAAGGCAAGAGCGGTTTCGTGCCTGATACTGTGTAATGCGATCTGATACACACCTTGAAAACGGGTAGTGTGGTCCAATTTACCGGTGAATTCTGGATCATTTGGTGCCGAGTCTGGTAGTTGGGTAGGCCTGAGTATCATTTCTTAAAAGTAAAATGAGCTTGTAATAACCTCTAAAACATCCACTCTACTTTATTACCAGTGTTAATAATGATGATAAAATGTGATATTGTAAAAAAATTTGAATGAGAGAGTAATGAAATTAAGCAGGTTTTCCAAATCAGTAAAGAAAGCAAAACAAAGTATCCTGATGGCATATCTACCTTAGCTGCTGAATAAAAACCAGATTCAAAGTGTTCTTTCACCAACTCTGCCTGTTTCAGAGAATCAGCTATATGAGGCTGCTGTTGTTGGAGACTGGGAAAACCTACCCTTTCCAGCCATCTGTAAACCTGCAATAAAATGGGAGCAAATTAAGTTTTATTAATCAATAATTAATAGTAATAATCAAAGCTATATGGAAAAAAATTTTCTGTAAAGTATATATATATTTGGATATTCTCACCACTAATCAACACACAATTTAAACTAAAGGGAATTCTTAATCATAACAATACATAAGGGAACAAAAGAATGGAGATCAGCAATATTGTACACATGCCTTTTCAGCTTGCAACTGATACTGGCCTAACTCTGCTGCCTGGATAACCTTGCCTTCTGCTTGTTGCCATGTAGACTTTAAAGATTTTCTTGACTCCATCAGTTGCTGCCTGTGTCTGTGTATCGTGGTACTACTGTCTGTAAACATTGTCATATGGCACACATCTTGATACACTGGTTGTAGCTCTGGATGGGTCAATTTTTCAAGGCACTCATTGCACTCATCTATCAGAGGCTCTATGTTCAATTCTCTGAAATATATATATATATATAGGAGACAGAAGTTAAAACCATACAGAAGCCCAATAAAAATAACAGCCACTGATAATATGTTGGCAAAACAAGTGTGAACATGTCATCTCTAAGACTTCCAATATAAAAATGTCTGAAGCACCTGCTTGGGGAAAGATTACAAAGGAAATATCATTCTTGTTACCATATAAAACTCACAACATCTGTTACTATAAATAACTTAAGGGTAAACATAATCAACAATATAACTAATCACCAACAATTAATTTCTTACCATCTGGCAGCCAAATGAAAGACAATGAAAAAAGGTTGCCAAAAATAATAACAAAAATAACAACAATAATAATAATATGGATTCCAAACTATTATAGAAACTATAACATTCTCCTCACCTCATCACCTCATGGTACCTGTCAGACATGTCAGACAGTAACTGTTGCATCTCCTCTGAGGACATTGGTGGGTCATACTCCTGTAGCAGGTGGATCTTGTCAAAGGCATCTGGTAATTTACCATAGACTTCTTCAATATCCTCATACAGCTGGTCAATTACCTGCAACACATAATGAGAAATCCGTGCAGAAAGGGTTTCCTTTGATAAGACTTCTTTATTATATAAATATGGTTATTCACTGGCCTAACTGTTCCATAACTGANACCAACAAAAATTTGTGACGACAAATGCAACTCTAAAGACATTCCAGCATTCTTGAGAAGTATAAGATGGCAAAATAAGTTTGTTTCCTCATGTTGTAGTGAGTGGTGACCTCCAAATACGTTTGGTGCAATCGCTAAAGTAATAAACAAGCGTTCATAGGTACCCGCACTTAACTGCACACATGCGCAGTTACATCTGTACAGGTGTCGATTCCGGTAAGTTATCCGGATCGCGCTTAGAAATCCACCTCGCTTGCAGGATTTTGAAAATGCGCATTGCAAAAATCCTCTTGCGTTCACACTACTGCATTTATTCGAATTGTGACCTAATTCGCAATTTATCCGGATAACTGAGCGTAGTGTGAACGGGGTATCAGATAATAAAATGCTATTCATTCAAAGCAACCATTATATAAATGCAGGCAAGTTATCCCAAATATCCCAACCTACCTTAGCCAGAAGTACATAAAATTGATGAATATCCCTGTAAAGCTTGTAGCGTTTTTCTAAGTTCCCCTTGAACTCTACTACCAGGGATTCAAACTTCCTGGAAAAGCTAAGGGCCTGCCTGATATCCATTTCTCCTGACACTACTAATTGCTCAGCTCTGCTTATCAGTTCCTCTGCCTCAGAAAGAACTTTCTGGAATATATGATAAAGGAGATCAAAGTGTTAACTGTTTTCCAGTATCATTTCTTAAAAGTAAGATAAGCTTGTAATAACCTTAAAAACACCCTCTCTACTTTATTACCAGGCTTGTAAATAATGATGATAGAATGTTAAATTGTAAAAAAAAAAATTTTGAAGGAGAGAGTGATGAAATTGAGAACTAACAAGTGGTTTCTCCAAATCAGTACAGAAAGCAAAACAAAGTATCCTGATGGCATATCTACCTTAGCTGCTGAATAAAAACCAGATTCAAAGTGTTCTTTCACCAACTCTGCCTGTTTCAGAGAATCAGCTATATGAGGCTGCTGTTGTTGGAGACTGGGAAAGCCTACCCTTTCCAGCCATCTGTAAACCTGCAATAAAATGGGAGCAAATTAAGCTTTCTTAATCAATAATTAATAGTAATAATCAAAGCTATATGGAAAAAAAATATGTTAAGTAAATATATTTGGATATTCTCATTACTTATCAACACACAATTTAAACTCATGGGAATTCTTTATCATTACAATACATAAAGGAGCAAAAGAATGGAGATTAGTAATTCTGTACACATGCCTTTTCAGCTTGCAACTGATACTGGCCTAACTCTGCTGCCTGGATAACCTTGCCTTCTGCTTGTTGCCATATAGACTTTAAAGATTTTCTTGACTCCATCAGTTGCTGCCTGTGTCTGTGTATCGTGGTACTACTGTCTGTATACATTGTCATATGGCACACATCTTGATACACTGGTTGTAGCTCTGGATGGGTCAATTTTTCAAGGCACTCATTACACTCATCTATCAGAGGCTCTATGTTCAATTCTCTGAAACATATGTAGCAGACAGAAGTTTAAACCATACAGAAGCCCAATAAAAATAACAGCCACTGATAACATGTTGGAAAAACAAGTGTGAACATGTCATCTCTAAGACTTCCAATATAAAAATGTCTGAAGCACCTGCTTGGGGAAAGATTACAAAGGAAATATCATTCTTGTTACCATATAAAACTCACAACATCTGTTACTATAAATAACTTAAGGGTAAACATAATCAACAATATAACTAATCACCAACAGAATTAATTTCTTACCATCTGGCAGCCAAATGAAAGACAATGAAAAAAGGTTGCCAAAAATAATAACAAAAATAACAACAATAATAATAATATGGATTCCAAACTATTATAGAAACTATAACATTCTCCTCACCTCATCACCTCATGGTACCTGTCAGACATGTCAGACAGTAACTGTTGCATCTCCTCTGAGGACATTGGTGGGTCATACTCCTGTAGCAGGTGGATCTTGTCAAAGGCATCTGGTAATTTACCATAGACTTCTTCAATATCCTCATACAGCTGGTCAATTACCTGCAACATATAATGAGAAATTCGTGCAGAAAGGGTTTCTTTTGATAAGACTTCTTTATTATATAAATATGGTTATGCACTGGCCTAACTGTTCCATAACTCATAAACCTGTATGATCATATGTGATCAAGACTTTCAAGGCGATAAGGTAATTCCAGCAATAAAATTAACAAAAGATGCTGAATGTTTTGTTACTACATGTCTTTGATATGACTTGTGAATATTTAACCACTCTGTCTAAATTCTGAGTACATGGAATATCCATATTCCCATTCCTGCTAAATCTGCACACAGCTCTCTTAGACTAAGCATAACATGACTGATTGCTAATCTACAAATTCTGTATCATAACGAAAATTCTAAATGATTAAGATAATGGGATTGAAATAAGCCAGCACGTGAAATTCTCATTACATGGATATAATCAACTATAAGTACAATGTAAAATCATGAGAAAAGTAAAAAAAAAAAAGACTCCCCATGTTATTTATAATATTACTTTGTAGGTTCTAGACACATCTTGCAATAATACCCCACCTAACAAGACCTTTCAAAACAAAGGACAAAACACCAAACACTGTCCAAACATACTGTGCAGAAATAATTTATGAAAGAGTTTCTTCTGTACATTAAGCTGATAGGTACCCAGGCCAACTGAGAGGTATGTAAATAATTCATTCCAAAAGCATCATGCAAACATATAGTTATCATAACAAAGGAATTAAGGCAGCAGAGTCCCACCTAAGGAAAGGCTATCTTTATTTAATCATCTTTCTATTAATTAATATAAACTCCAACATGACACCATGTAGAATAAACCCATTTTCCCTATATTTTAACCACATACACTTGTCTCTTGGTCACTTAAAACCTTCATCTGATTTCTGTAACAGAAGAAATATAAGTCATAGAGCTTTACACGAAACAGAGGAAATAACTGCAAGCTGGATTTGAGCCATTGGTCTCCACAATTTTGCGCAAGGCAATTGCTTTACCTGACTTAAACCATGTTTCAATAAGATAACAATAGTCTGTGCCGTGCATTCCTGCGTGTCGTGACTCCACACAGAATGGAGCACTGCACTGCACATATTCTTTAGCATCACCTAAGAAAGGAATCTCCGGTGCATTTCTGAAATTTGCACTACATATGAAAATAGAGTTACGTTAGAGGTTCACCCCATAATCAAATATCAATAGTAGAATCTAGATTTTAACTATGGATTACATATGCATTCATGATGGATGGGTCTGGGGTAATTTTATAAATCAAACTGCTAAAAGGAGGGTTGGGATTCCAATTCCATCAATACAATAACTTCTTGATAAGAAATATCTTGCTTTTACCTAATCATTCAGAAAGCTGACTATTTGGACCTTTTGTGTGTTTTTGCATGCATGAGTTTATATTACATTAGTTTCAATGACTCCATAACAAAAGCTATTGTATGCAGCTGCTAGCACCAGGCCAAAGAGTAAACAACTTGAGAATTAATGACCTATGAAATGCAGAAATTGCCTATACATTACATTTCTATGACCAAAGCACAGCCACACCTCCAGTGCTTAAACTATTGGTTGCAGGTCTTTGACTTTGCCCTAATATTGTACCCCTTGCAGATTGGTAATTATTTTCTCTTTTACATAGATTTTTGGTGTTAATTACATGATGACAGTGTAAATAAGTTATACTTCAGAACATACTGGGAAAGGGACTCCATATTATGCATAAATTTCTCTTCGAATATCATTGGCAAATACACAAAATAACAATTTGCTTTGCTTTAACAGGGGACAGTTAAAATATAACAGTTTCAGTGAGAACTTCAGACTTCGTCAAAACTGGGATGAAAATGAACTGTAAATGGCACCCTCTAACATCCTACAAACTTGCTCTAAAAGAGTCCTGTAGACATTTTATGATTAAAACCAATCTAAAGCAAGTATTATGTAAATGTGTACATATACCAACTGCTGCACACTTACATGAACAATCAAAACAAACATGTATATTTCACAAGGAATATGAAAATTCTAAAAATGATGAAATTTGTGTTTGTCTTAAATTTTTTTAGATCAAAAAGATCATTCAATCATAAACTACCCTCTATCTCATACACTATTTTTTTGTTTCCAAAATATATTCAGCAAATGTGACTTAAAATTTTGTTTTCACGTGAAATCATCTTCCTTATTCAGGCATGGCCTAGACTGCAAGTAAGATCATGGAATCACCAGCAGGGAATGATGTGTCTAGGTGATAGATCTGTGTTCCTGCCCCTGCATGTGGTCTCCTACCACTGCCATGCTAGGATTCCATGACCTTAGCAGACTTACAGAGAATGCACAGGTGTGTTATACCACTACTCTGAGGTAAACATGTGGATCCAATTATGTAAGTTTGCTTTCAAAATAACAGCCAACTTGTAAAAAAACAGAAAACTATGATAACACACCAGGCTCCAAACCTGAAAAGCTTCACATCCTATTAATATCAATTGAGTATGTTAACCATTTTGAACTCCTTTATTTCTGAAAAATATTTACTGACATTATGTCACATCACATCATCCAACATATTAAACAGCTGAATGACTCAATTCTAAAATCTATTCTCCACACTGACTGGCATCAAGAAAAAACTTACGACTGATTATTGCTGCTCATTTACATGCTTAACATACACACATACACGCACACAAACTCACGCACACACACACACACACACACACACACAAGCATTACAATCAGTTTGCTATCTTACATATGCTCACAGCATCAAGTGCTTTTCACCTGTCTCCTGCCAACCAAACAACTTATGATATTACGCAACAAATATTTTACCTCATCAAAGTCAAACAGACACCTGTCTCTTCTCTCTCACCTTGTACATATTACAACTGATAACAATTACTCACTTAGTTCACCTAACAAACAGCATGCATTTCATCAACCTCACATACCTTTCTGAATTCTACCCACGAGGCATGTACGTAGGGCCAGCTACCTCCATACTCCTGGGGGAGCTGAGACAGTTCCAAGAAATTATAAAGGTCATCTTGGCTGGACAGGGGGTAGCTCTGAAAGAAATTATCAAAGACAGTAACAGACACTATAAAGGCAGGAGATATGTTACTATCTAAATCATGATAGATTGTTGATGTTTCTCAGAAATTTTCAATACGAACACAAATTACTTGTAAAATTATTACACACAGGACATCCTGACTGAAATCATTGGTTTAACAAATATAAAAAAGAGAAAATTACCACAATATCATATGTTAGCATGTCTATAAGAATGCACAATGTTGATAAATGTCATTCCTGTTCATTTTTTCATTCACATCTTTCATTCGTGCTATGTGCTGATGTTTTTCTTACCTTGAACACAGGTGACTTAGGGTGTTTTTTACTAAGCTTCAATCCCAGTTTCTTTTTCAAAAACCTTTGAGTATCTTTTGATTTTGGCTGAATGACATATAATGCACCAATACTCCCTTGGTTAGCTGCCTGTAATTAGAAGAGAAAATCTTGAGGAAACAATGTACAAGATTTCAGCACGAGAAAAATTAATGAATTTTCTGGGGATCCATAACAATTTTCTTATCTACTCTCACACTATGTATTTCCAAACTCAATGTTAAAATAAAAACATATCTTTAAAGGATGAGCCAAGGTAACAGCTAATTGAAAGTGCACATTGCCTGACCATTTTAAGGGATTTCTCTAGTAATTAGAGCTCACAATTCCACTCATTTTACACATGGATGAAGTGGAAGAATGGCAATTGCAATGAAAACTCAGGTTAGATTTCCTTCCACACTTGGCTCAATCCAACAGTTGCATGCATTCCTTGCATATCTAATTGGAAGAATAGCCTTTTCTCATTTAGCTTTAGAAATCTGCTCAACTTACCTCAACTTTTTCCAGTGCTTCAATAAAGCCCTGAATTAGCTCAAGATCTTTGCATTGCTTTAGATTCACTGCTATCCCGAAGCCATTGGTTTTCCATCTTGCGGGTGTGATATCTATATAATACTGGAGGAGTCTTGGGAGAGCATCAAGGACGGCTCCCTGGAGTTTAGATAGGTTCGCACTAGGGAAGACGACCAATGGTCTGCCACTGAAGTCAACCCCACCTACAGCCATGTGTTATACAACTTTTTATAAATGGACATTCTAATGATTTTTATAATTGAAAATAATGTTAACATTTTTATTTTGTATGTACTTGTATTTCTGCCCATTTTTTTTTTTTTTTTTTTTTTTGTTTACCATTAGACAATCTACATAATACTAGACAAGCAGAGTCTAGTTCAACCGAAGATAAAATATTATTTTTTTATTAATATTTTACATTTCATTGTTGTTGTTTCATTTTACCTGGTAAAACAGCTATTTCACACACTAAGTAGTCTTCATGTGCATTCCGTAACAGATTTGGGACTCTTTCTAATGCTGCAATATGTGACACAATAAGGTTTTTTTTTTTAATAATTGATTTTCGCCAATATTGATGAATAACTAATTTATTGATCTCAAACATATTAATCATAGATTTGTTTGATTTTTCTCCAAGTTTCAATCAATATAAATCAATAAATAAAATTGTAACTGCATATACAAAAAACATCAACATAAGTCTCATTATACGTAATGAATAAGTTATCAATATTGTTCTGAATCGTTTGGTGAATGAATGGATGACTGAGTGGGTCGAAAAGCGCAGACACCGACTAAATTTGACAGTCTTTCTCAGCCTCTTTGGCTAGTAAGTGAACTTACCTGAAACCCTGTATTTCTCCATAACTTAAAAGTGCTTTACATGAAGTTCTTGGCAACAAGTAATGTCTCCGCATAAAATACATCGCTTTCCAGAATTACAAACTACAAGAAATGAGGTAAGGATACAGTCAATCTCCTCGAACACTCGCTTCTTACCGCCATTGTTGTTTGAATGAGCATTTGAGTTTAGTCAGCCAGGTGGCAGCAGGTGCTTTCCCACAATCCACGGAACTTCCTTTTTTCTGCCATCTTGGATTGCTGTGCCACAGTGTAAGTGGATAGACTGTTTGAATCGGCAACAATCACGTTTATGAGCAAACATCCCGCCATCTGATTGTCTTGAAATAAAGCAGTGATAATGAAATTAATACTTTACCTGATTGGTTTTTCAAACTCACTCACTGAGTGTTGATATTTGGTTTATTTTCGTAATGGTGCCCCATGGGCTCTGGGAACTAATGTGCATCTTAGCCAAAAATATATCACCATTTACAGACATGTCATTGTGCCTTAATATGTTTGACTTCAAAATGCTGCATGTCACTACATACAATGTTATCCCCAATATTCTTTGGATACTTAATCAGTGAGTGTATGATCTATTTATACTGTGAATACCTTGTATGAAGCTCTCGTTTGGAATTCGCAAGGCTTGCAGTGTGTTTATGTTGGCAGTGCATAAAATTGACAGATATTCATATGATTTAAGGCATTAGATTAAAAATTTTAACACGGCTGTCAACATTTGTTTACTTATTGATTAATTGAACTTGGAGTTGAAGCCGAAAATAGAACGACAGTCTTGCAGCTTTTTAAAGACTGATATTGATGTTAAGCCTTAACTTAAGGGTGATTTTTGGTGTTTATTAGTAAAGAGGGGGGTCTCACATATGCTGGACAAAGTCATCCTAATCGAAATTGCACAGCATAATTTGAATGACTTTTGCTAAATTTGCTTTTCAGTATGTCACCAGTCTTCTATAATACACTTGCATTTTGAGTAGCCCAAAATACAAACTACCAAATAAGTAATAGAACTCTCAACAGTGGAAGGCACTGGAGTTATTTTAAAGCATGTACTCTATCTATGTACTCCTTAATTACTTCCAGATAGCCATCAACATGGCACTCAGGCCACTATGCAAGCCCAAGATCGTCAAGAAGAGGACGAAGAAGTTCATTCGTCACCAGTCAGACAGATATTTGAAATTGAAGGTACATTTTTGAATGCATGGTGTAGTGTTTGTGATGTCTACACACTCATTTTGTATAGCGAGTCTACTACGTACAGCTTTCTCTCGTTATTAGTGGATAGTATTCTAAAATTTATTTGTCAGCATGTATCTTATTTGCATTAATTAATCACAATCTGTAGTTTTTTTATTACCTTAATTCAAAATGCTACTTTTGTCATTAGTTATACAAACATAACTGGTGTTAGTTGTTCCCAGCTGAACTAGATAATTTCAAAATTTCTACAAAATAGCTAAAATTTCTAGTACCCTAATCTAGGGTCAATCCATAGTTTGTTTCTTCTGTGGAAAATAAAGAGTAAGGCAATCTTAATTTTAAAATAAATTTGTAGGTTTAGAAGTGGGTCAAGGCTTACTGGTGGATTAGGT
Organism: Lingula anatina; assembly: GCF_001039355.2. Next base: position 270,187 of record NW_019776102.1, on the reverse strand, counting down.
AAAGATGTAACCAGAGGATCAGTATATGTTTCACCATTTACTTTTTAATATCTATATTATGCTGATAAATGTAAGAGTTTTTACAATTTTTATTTTACAGCCAAACTGGAGGAAACCTAAAGGCATTGACAACAGAGTGCGCCGTAGATTTAAGGGTCAATATTTGATGCCCAACATTGGTTATGGCTCCAACAAGAAAACGAAGCATATGATGCCAGATGGCTTCAAAAAATTCTTGGTTCATAATGTTGCTGTAAGTAGCCCTTTTGTAAATGTAGCTAAGTAAACCCAAAGACATTTTAGTCCCATGCAACCGACAGGCCTTTGCTATTTGGTGTATTTGATTAATTTCAATTCAATGTAAATTTCTTGGTAAGTTTGTTGATATTGGCATGCAATTTGAATTTTTAAATCATATTTTAGGAGCTGGAGGTTCTTATGATGCAGAACAAGACATTTGCAGCAGAGATTGCCAGCAGTGTATCAGCCAAGAAACGAAAAAGCATTGTGGAGCGAGCACAGCAATTAGCCATCAAAGTCACCAACCCAAATGCTCGTTTGAGATCAGAGGAGAACGAATAGAAATACACCTGATATAAGACTTCAAATAAAGTGGACCACAGCTACTTTACATTTAAAAAAAACTCGGCAAAATGTGAATGAATAAAAAAAAAGTATACAAGATACAAGTTTTTTGTTGCTGCCTCTGGGTAGGGGGATTAGCACTATTACAAGTTAGCATAAATGTTGGGCTTGTTCCATTTGAGAAATCTTCATTTTAACTGGGAAGATTGTCAAACTGGGACAGGGCTCAAACATAGCACTGAGCAGGTGTAATTTTTCAAAAGATTATCTTCTTTTAGTGGATTTTCTTACCCAATCCAGTCACTGACACAACCTGTATGTGTTTTTAGCAACAATTCATCCTTGCAAATTTTGTGAAATGGTGAGGTATATGGTGTGTCATTCCACAAAAAAGTAAACACTTTGTGCTATATTTACATTCTTTTAACAAACCCCAATTTTTTTTCATCATTTTACATTATAGCACCATTGATAAAGAAATCTACAATAATTAAAGACTAATATATATCTGCAGCAATTTGACTAATATAAAATTAGTTTTACAGAAGAAATCACTTATGTTGTTAGTGTTCATTTTTTGTGGTATGACCCCTTTATAATCGATTTGGCTGGAATGGTCACCTCACTTTTGCCTTTGGTCAGAAAACTTCCCACCCCTTTCTCAACAATTGAAAGTGCAAAGTGATCTTGTACTCTTGACCACCTAAATCTTTATTAGTTTTAATTAAAATAAAACGCTGCTGGGTGTCAGTCCTTCATGCTTAAATGATATTTGAAAGACCAAGAAGCAAACAAGTTTCTGGCTAAGAATTTATTGATAATATATTACTTTTCTGCCAGAGGACAATTTTAAATACTCAACATGGAACTTCTGTATTACAGTGATGAAAGCATTGGTGATTGCCACTATAAAGAGAACACTCATCTTGGCTTGCTACTCCACATGCTGCTAACAAGTCTAATTACATTTTTATACATAAAATTATTACAGAAATTGGCACCATTTCTTCAAACAAAAATCCTATACAACAGAGTAGAGATACATAAACAAGGAACTCTGTCAACTCCTCGTACATAGAACAAATTGCCAGTCTGGATGCACAACTGATTAACAAGGACTACAGCATGCAAAAAGAAAAATAACCACATTTTTCTTATTTGATTCCACCCTTATTTCCAATAATTGACTGAACATATTCCTTTTCCATAAAAATCCTTCAAGACAAAAGTTCCAAATAAGAAGGGCATTGAATATCTGGCCAAATATGCTGAAACTGCCACAGGATAGGATTCACAATGAGATGATTCTGAAACTGGGTGCATTCAACATGAAATGAGTCTTTAATATCACAAATCCATACCTATCTTACATCAGCAATTCAGAAAATTTATTACAATGGAAACATTGGTAATTTATTAATTAAAATTGTGTTTGCAAAATGTTTATCTTATTTTGCCATGTCCTGCATAGCTCAAAACAACAAAAAAACATCTTCACGTCTTGTTCCCTCTGTAGAGTCAAATTGTGATAAAGTAATACAAAAAATGTTAAGGTCCATTGCCAAAAACCCTATTTCTTAAAACTTTGGACCTGAAGCTTGACACCAATTTTTCAAGCTATCAACAAAGATTTTGACTTTCCAATAAAGAAACATTGCACAAGATTATAAATTCATTTTAGAAAAAAATACACTATTCCATCTTCCAATTTAACTATTTTGATAAAAATGTATCAGTTGGAAAAAATCTGTATCCACCAATGCGTTTGATTTCATTTAAAAGGGCTATTTTGGGAGGATTGTGGTTGCAAGGCATAGAACTTTACCAGTACTCTTAGCGAAGGATCCTCCTCTCATGAAGTCACAGCCTGGTCAGGCCACACAACATATAACAATCAAAGCTAATATGTTCAACAACTGACTGCTATCTAAGCATAACAAATTACAGGACCTTTATCAGAGACCCCCACACTTGTGGTTGGGAACAGAACTATACACAATTATGTATCAAAATATCTCCTTCAGCCAAATAAAAAAATTAAGTATAACATCATTAGATTGTATCATACAATGTAATAATATTCTAGGGATAGCATGTCATGATCTTTACAAATTAGTCTTATACAATACAGCAAACGTGTACTGGCTTCAGTAGAATTACTACATTTGGCTTGTTCAAGTCTGATGGACTAAAAACAGTGCATACATTTGTGTGTGCCCACACCTACATAAGGCTGCAATATTGCCTGGTTCTTCTATTTGACAGCATAAGGCAGACCACGATGTCAAAATGTGGAACTGAAAATGACATTCTAATTGTTGCTTTTGAAGAATGGCCATGTCAGATAGTCCAATATGCCAGAGTCATGGATGACCATCAACACTGCTTCAGAGGACCTCTGTATCCTAGTCTACTGGTGTATGATATCTGCCATTTCCAGGTTGTCCATCTCCTTCTGACTCAAGCATGGCTGATATTCTACGAGACCTTTTAACAACCACATATATTTGCGCAATCGTCTATCTCGCTTCCACATAATTAAATGTGTGAAAGGAGTTCAACAGCCCCTGCATTAATTACATCCAAATATTTTCAATTTCACTTTCCATCCTCCTTTAATCTCCATAGGACATCACTTCCATGATTATTGTGTACCTATCGTTCTTTCATTGAGCTCCGTATTCCCTGTATTGAAAATCCTGTATCTAAAAGCACACCCTGTGTTATATGCTGGAGCGCCCACCTTTCTGTGGTGCACTAAGACTCCCTCTCTTTATAAACAACAATGTTCTTAGTCTGTTCCACGTATCACTTTTTATAAATATTAAGTGTACACATTCAAAACTGTGCCACCAGTAACAAAGCACCTTACCCTTGTACCCTTGATGATCAGCAATTGCTTCAGCATGTATTAGCTTTCCATAATTCAGTACATCGTCCTACTATATCAAGTCACTACTGACCAGATTATCAGTGGCTTTCACAAGTCAGGTAACACTGCTTTGGCCAAGCCTTTTAATTAAAAGGACAACATATAAATTATCTTTTCCGTCCACATAAGAGCTTGGTGTATGTGTTTTCTTGGATCTTTCACAAGTCTACGCTGATTGACCATTCCAACACAGCAATGAAACTGGACTATTAGGGCTATTCACATGAATGTGACATTAAGACAAGCATGTCAAAGTTCTGTACCAGTCTGTGTGTCAGTTCCTCACACAACTGCCCCTTGCTTGTTTCTGTGTTGCAGCAGATGCAATGGTACCAACTGCACCAACTGAAATGTTTTTCATGTAGAGAAATTGCTCCTGCCCTGGTATTAGCACTGGCAGCAGGTAAATTAAGTACTACACTTAAGTACTTCATGACAGGGTCCATCTCCACCTGGACACACCTCACATTTGGCAGTATGGTCCCTGGACCTTCAGATACTGAAATACACATAAATTATTATTATTATTTGGAAAACAACCCAAAATTATTCAAATCAAAGATTGTAGCTCAGTTAAGAAGGATATATCACATCTTTTTTATTATTCTTGACATAAACATGTCACATTCAGATCACAATTATGTTACCTCTGAATATAACAATTCCATTACATTAACATTGCTGACATGATGTTTGACTGAAATTGCCATGTCACCTAATATTCTTATAGTTCTAGATCTTTTACTAACACCATGTGATCTGCATGACATGGGTATGCTATCCTTGTACTATCATTGTACAAGACCTGGTTTCTTTTTCAAAAATATTTCCCCCAACCTGTATGACCAGTGAAGGTCCTCCTTGCACAATCTCTGGAGGTATTTCTGCCAGCGGACAATTCTCTATGCTCATGATCTGCAGGTTGGTGCAGAGGGCCAGCTCAAACGGCAGACTGTTCAGGTTGGAATTGTCATTGATGTACAGTGAGTGCAAGTTTTCTAGAGTTCCAATCTCTGGAGGGAGACTTTTCAAGTTGTTTTCCCCGACACTCAGGTATTCAAGATTCTGCAAGTGGCTGAGGGAGAAAAAGGAGAGGATTTAATGAGAATGAGATCTTTGCAGTGCTTTAATGAGATCTTTGCAGTGCTTTACTGTCTTCAATATTATTTTTTAAATAACAGACAGGAAAGAATTATCTTTAAAAATCATGAATATTGTCACTTTGCTCTCGAAATCACTTGAGAGTATCACTTATTTCCACACATGATCTATGATGATGCCACATTTAGCTTACACTGCATGCTTACCCTACTGCTCTTGGTAAATTTGTCAACTGATTGGATTGCACTACAAGCTTAGTCAGCTCCCTCAAAAAACCTGTAAATTCAAGAATACATAAATTACACATATGCAAAAAAAAAAAAAAAGAAACAACTTTAGAATTGCAACAATCAAGCATTTTTAAAAACAAAATGGTGTGTGTGTGTCAACATATAAAGGTGTTTACCGATCTCTTGCGGCAAGGATTCCAGTTTATTTTCTTCCAGATCTAAGACCCGTAGTTTCTTCAAATTGCCCATGCTACTTGGAAGCCTCTGAAAAAAGCAAAGAATATTTATCAATTACAGTACACTATGTTGTTAGTTAGACAGCTGACATTCAAAGGGCAATCAAGTTTTACATAGCAGTTTTTGTTAACTCAAGAGGTCATAATTGTCAGCACTGAATATTATGACTCTTAATAATTTGTTCTTTGTTTGTTTTTATTTATATTTTATTTTATGGGTGCAGTCAGCACATTTTAAGTGTCCAGTTATAAGCTGGTGCTGTTTCCCTGAATATTTCTTTGTTGGGTTACATCAGGAATATTTCTCATGATAGGAGGGTGGTTGGAGCTGCAATTCACATACATGAGTTTGTTGTTGGGTTTTCTGTACAGCTGGTGTATCCACATTTTCATATTTTTATCATTATACTTTTTTAAGTAATTTTACATGAATAGATGGCATCTTTCTGTGTAGGGATATAAAGTTACTTACTCTCAGCAAATTGTTGCTCAATATAAGCACCTCTAAATTTTGTAGATTCTGTATGTCCTCATGAATTTTGGTCAACTGGTTAGTGCCCAGGTTCAGCTCCACCATGTTCACCCATGTGCCGATGTCTGGAAAGAAAGACAGATGTGCCTGTTTATGTCCTTTTTTTTTTTTTTTGGAATTCCTTCAGGACCACTGATGATTACAATCAAGTTCAATTCTAAGAATTTGTGAATGTCTACAAACACTGCCAAGAATTATTTACATTCCCAGTTTCTTGTTATAAAAGGAAAAAAAAACAGCTCACTTAAACATACATGGGTATTTATTATCAGACCTTTTTATACATTACAATCAAGAAAGTACCATAACCTTGTAATTCAAGGCACTTTGTAAACAGGTGACTGACCTAGAATCGTGTCAAATTAAAATTTCCAGGTAAGCCATCTTCTAAATGAGGGATGTCAATGAAAGTTTGATGTCAACAAACTACTTTCTTCCTAGCTAGTCACTGTTGTGGTAATAACATAATAACATGGGATGGGCGATTTGCAGTTTCATTCAATGGTTTGACAATTGGCATTTTCACGATCGATTTTTTCAGCGAATCACTGTAATGTGTCGCTTTCATGCACGCCATCCTGCATAACAAGGTTTCTGTTTTCATTCCAAATCCAGGATGTGTCTGAGACATGCAATAATGCATAGGTTTTCAATTCAAATATTAATTTTTTTTATATCAGCATGACAGCTGATGACACAAATAGGACTAGAAATATGTTACAGGCTCAAACAACTTCTACCGGAGGTAAAAACAGAACATTTTAAAGATGCATATGAAGTCAATTTTTTTTTCCACAAAAGCCAACCAAATGCCAGCATATAGTTTCAAGTAGTATAACTAAGAGAATTACCAAAAGGCGTTGTTTAATTTTTACCCAAAAATGATGTATGAATGGATTTTTCTGCTAGCATTTTATCCTGTATATCAATGCCATGGAGCAGAAAAGTAGGTCATGTAAGTAGGTTAAATTTCTGACTAAAAATTTAAAGGGGCAGTATAAAGCTCTTTTATGTCTGATCCAGTGATTTATTCAGTTTATCCCTTGGCATTTCAAATTTATTTGTGATATATAAGAAATGGTAGAAGTGGTTGATACATGTAACTGGGAATCCATGCTCCACTGATGCTCAGTTCATTTGTACCTTTAAACCTTCCTTATTATAGTGATTTTTAGAGAACTAAATCAACATTTTATCCAAACTTTGTATCCTGTATAAGTGCTTTCTTTAAAGAAAAAATTTGTTATTTATTAATTTTTATTTATTCATTATTATTGTTATCAATATTTTTTTTTATCTTATAAGTATTAATAACTGTTTCTTTTAAATTTTTTTACTTAGACTGATTTTCATGTTTGAATTCACGCCTCTTGCCCGAATATAAAAAGTAACCACAGATATACAAAGTGCAAAAGTATGAAAATCTGTTGTTTTTTCCAAAACAATGAAACAGCTTAGCTATACCCACCTAATGGTAATGAAGTGAGTTGGTTATCCTTCATATTGAGTTTGGCGAGACTTGGAGCCCTTGAAAAGATTCCAAATGGAATCTTGTTGATCTGATTGTGTTCCATGTTTATGGACTGAAATAATGAAGTATCACAAATGATTTAAGTGCAATCTCATTACATTTACTCTTTTTTAACCCTAAAATTTATCAAGATTTAAATGTTATTTTCATTAAGACTACATATAAAGAGGAAATACAAGGCGGCACCTTGTTAAAGATATGACCAAAAATGATCGCTCAATTTCAACAAAATAGTCTTTTTTAAAGTTTGTTTTCAGGAATTGTTTGCGTGTTTTATAACCAAAACCTTTGAACATTTTACCAAGATATCCAGTCATAGTGACCTTATCACTTACATAAGCTGAACAGAACTGTGAGGGGCCTCCTGCTGGGTATGAGGTAAATGCATTTCTGGACACTGTGATTGTGGTCAAGTTGGTTAAACTAGATAATAAGCCCTCCTGGAAGACAGACCAATCAAATGCAAGTTATATCAGAAAATACTGTTACCAAAACAACTTGCTTTACTATCATAAATCTTAGATAAAGATGATTTTTTGTTCCAAGAAATTTATCAAGTTTTATTAAATTTTCACACTTCTGTAGTAAGCACTGACAACAAATGCCACCCAGACAATGCGGTGCTGATGGTTACTTACAGGCAGTTGAGAAATATTGTTCCCTTCAACATTAAACTCTGGCATATTTACGCAATGAGCCAGAGATTTGGGGACACCTTTCAAACGGTTGTACCTGAAAACCAAACATTTCGCTGTTAATAAAACAGATATGCAGCTTTTGTCTGATTTTGGATGACTTGATTCCAAAACTTTTTTCTTGAACAAGGACTATACCAAAATACAAAACAGGAATACTTGTTATTTTTATTGTAAAAGAATAACAATAAAATTATGCCTAATTTTATTGTTATTCTTTTACAATAAAATTATGCCTAATTTTTCTTACCTCAACCCTAGCCTTGTGAGTGAGCGAAGATTACCTATAGATTCAGGGATGTCTAACAATTCATTGTGTTGTAAATCTAGAGAGTTCAACTGGACACAGTGACCAATTTCTGTAAAAAAACAAGAACAACTCAAAATGATAAGAAAGCTGGAAAAGAATAAAACCCAGTTGCACTGGAATAAGTTTAGCTCAATCAGACATTTGAATTCATTAATCAATGATAGATTTGGAAAAACGCAGTTAAATATTTTCCCTCTTACATAAAGCAAAATTGTGTTTGTATTTGGCTTAAACTCACTATCATGCGACAGCTACATGCACAGAGGATCATAATTGTGAATCCATCATCATATTGCTACAGAAAGTAGGATGACTTTTTAATGAACTTTGAGGAGGGCCACACTCTACATTTTTTCATCATTAACAATCCCCATCTGCCCACATTGAAACATTCTCACGCAAGTTTTTTTTAACCTAAAGATTGTTTACCAAAAACACATCCTCTTCCAGTGTAAAAATTGAGGACAAATAATTCAGTATTAAGGTCAAACATGTGCACTTGGGATCTATCAGGAGAAACCAAAAATATTAAAACACTTCCTCCTTGTTTATGTGGGCTGCTTAGAGTAAGGTTGTGTTCATATCAGGACTAACTCAGGCCAGATACCACACTGACTGAAGTCACTAGATCACCATATAACTTAATATGGGAGTCCCTACATAATCTGGATGTGGGTGATGTCAATTAGTCTCCTTTCTGATCCAACTTAGTCCTAATGTGAACAGGACCTCAAATAAAAACAACCATGGTCTGGCGACAGAGAATTTACATTAAATATCGATAAAACCTATTACGGAGGCATTTCAATACAGATAATGTGCTTTAATTGCAATGCTCTTCTTTAAAACTGCAGTACCAGTGAATACAGGAAGAGTTTCAGCAAAGGGAAGCTGCTCAATGAAGATCTCAGACATCGAACCCATCCTTATGAAGATTGTTTAATTTTTTGTCAAAATGTCTGCTTTAATTTGAAGTATATATAATTTTCACACAAGATCTAAATTTAATGCCATAGCAGAGAAAATTGATTCAATATAAAAAATGCTTCAGTATGAAAGTTGAATGTAACAATTTTCTTTGAAATGAAAATTTCATATTAAGAAAAGCATTGCCTGACAAAACAAAATATATCTACCTCAGTTATACTTATAAAAAGAAATCCAGGACACTGGATTTTCATTGACTCAGCCATGCAGCACACAATATGTGTCAATGATATATGTCCTTCAAAGTTAGCCCCCCCCCCCCCAAAAAAAAAAAAAAAATCACCCACCTTCTGGTAAATGTTCTAAATGGTTATGTGAGACATCAAACGTAACAAGATGCACCAGTTTGCCGATGCCTCTGGGAAGTTCACGGATCTTATTTTCTCTGAGACTCAGCATTGTCAGGTGCTGGAAACAAAGATGTCAAAAATAGAAAAAAATCAGAAATCTTCAGATTGATTTTAGCACAATATCAAATAACACTGGTTGATGTTAGTGGGATTCAGGTTGCAGAGACCGGGAATAAAGTACAGAGCAGACTTTAATGGTAATTCCAGGGGTTGTTTTAACACACTTGTTCATAAATGGTACAAGGAATCCAGGGCCTCACTCTCCAGGTGTTATTAAATCGAAAGTGGAATCATCCCACTCTATGTTATCTATAGGTTTACAATCTATTTTTGAGTTTGCAATACTTGATTCTAGGTTTGCTTAAATTTGGTGTCGTATACCAGACCAAGAAATTTGGATGTTATTCCCATACCTGGCTAAATGCTTTGTAAGAACAACAGTCAGGTAAGTGACTATTTTAAACAACTTTCTGAGAATAACTGCAGTATTTTTCTTTTAAATTGTAAAATGCTGAAGAATTTTGGGGAAAAAAATATATCACAGAAGAAAGATGTTTTTGCAGGGTTATAATTAATATATCCTTCACTTTATAAACTTAAACCTTTATCTTATTAAAGTCTCTCTTACACAAAATAAAAATATAATGGAGCACCTTATCAAACACTACTTACAGTCAAATTTCTAATTTCTTCAGACACCACTTTGATTCTGTTAAACCTTAGAAATAAGGTTGTCAATGATGTTAAACTATATACAACATCTGGGATCTGAAAAAAGAAACAAAATGAAAAATGATTAATAGATCTACACAGTTATCATAAACACACCATTTGAGAATCCTTAGCACCCCCTCAGGAGATACTACCCCTATTTCACAAAACATGAACTTACGGCTTCAAAATAACATCAATTTTATATATGCTTCAAAATGATCCCCTCAAGTTCAAAAACGGTTATGTCATGACAACTGCCTGGTTTCAAGTTTTCTATAAAGAGCCAAGTCGTCAATGTGAATATAACTTTAAGGGGCCATTCAGAAAAGATGATCCCAGTACTAACTGATCTGCCAACTAAATATGGCCGACCCCACTTCAAAAACGATGCCATTGATTCCCGATGGCCCCCCTGCCTCCACACATGCCATTAAACAGATAACATCTTGGCTCCAAGGTTTTAATTGCTAGGCCCCTGCAATCCCCATGACTTTAACTTCAAGACAATGCCTTTAACAATTACCTCATTTAATTTGTTATGCCTAAGATCCAGAACCTTGACCTTTTCTAAACAGGATAATGACGGTGGCAAACTCATCAAAGAATTTTCACTCAGCGCTAATGTTTGAAGATTCTTCAAGTAGCCAATCTCCTGTGGCAGGCTGACCAGGCGATTACCATATAAGTAGAACTCCTCTAACTGGGTCAAATCTTTCACCGATGTTGGGAGGACAGTAATCTGAAAATTAAGTTACAGAATTAATAATGAAACTGCCAATGCATTTAATACCACTATTGCTAAATTCTTCGATGAAACAAATACATTTGGAATGTAAAATTCTGAATACCCACAAGTGTCATAAATTTATGCATATATGCAATGTCTGATGATAAAAAGACAATGTACCAATGTTGTGAAAACAACTGAAAATGTTGCAGTGCATTTGAAATTATTTACTGCGTATATCCAAGGTCAATTAACCAAGCAATATTTAAGGTACATCCACCTTCATCTCTACATAAAAACACTTGCCAATTTCCCACACATCTCTTAAAAATGTGAAAAACCATGTTTACTGTGAATCTTTCAATGCTCTTTGACTGGTCTACTTTCAGATGTGGTTAATTTTTTCCTAACCTGAGATTTACTGAGATCAAGTCTTGTAGAGCCATCCTCCTTACACTTCTGAAATTCCTTCGACACATCCTATAAAGAGAAATTAACAACGGTAAAATAAAATTCATGAGTTGAAATGTTATATCTAATTCGTTTGCACAGTAATGCACGACAGAATTTTACGTAAAATTTGAAATATGTCCACTTCCAGATTTTTGTGGAAAAGAATTGATACTAGATACTGAATTGGTATAATAAACAGTCCCAGACATAATCATTACTAATTTTCAGACCATGAAAAAAAGAGTAAACAAATCTTAAAAACTGACAGCTAACAAGTGAGGCAATGTGAACTGATATCTAAATAATACATTTTTTCACAATGATTATAAGAAATGAACCTGAAACTTTTTACATAAAATGTTTAATACATTTTATTGCTTTCCTATGGCATGCCATCAGAAGCATTCTTATCAGCTGTGATTCATTCCGATCAATGTACCTTTAACTCAATCTTTTGTTGGTTCATTTTCAAAAAAAAAAAAAAAAAAAAAAATGCCCATTTAAATTTCATCATTCCTTTTTCACTGGAAAGGGCAGCATTTGACTACTGTCTCAACAGAGAGGTTCAGCAGCCAGCAACTGGGCCAGAGAAGTATTCCAAGTAATGAAGGAAATAAGACAAGGGGATCAGGTGGGACATTGTTTACAAAGGCTCTTAGCTGTGTATTCAAAAAATTATTGCTATCATTACATTCTTTGCAAATAACTAAGAAAAGTCTAGATGATGACCACGATATAATGGAGAAGACTTTTAGTCCTTACATAAATCTTCGATTCAGATATAAATGAAACAAATTTCAGAAGATCTCCATTCTGCAAGTGATTCATGATAAACCTGTACCTTTTTAATGCTGCTGTTTGAGGGGAAAACCAACTTGTTTAATGTCCTTCACTGTCCAAAAATCTGTGGGGTTCTTAATATGACAACCCCCTCGAAGGTTTGTGGTTGTTTAAAACATGTACTAGTCTTGGACTTTTCACCTAATCAACATTCCTACTTTTGAACACAGTGCTCTTCTTTCAAACCAAAGCATGGCTCCATATGTGAGATATTACAGTGTATTACCTTTATAGTTCTACACCCAGATCTAGTAACAAACAGGAATCTAGTCATTCACGAACAAGCTTTGAAGTCTTTAAATATACCTAAACATTGGGCTAGAACAATTCATAACTTACCAAGTCTGCTTTATGAGTGGGTCTCTTCCCTGCTCCCGGAGTCTTGGCCTTATTGTGCCCCGGTTGCTTCACCCTCACCTGCTTTTCCCGAGCTTCCTCAGCACCAAACTGGATTGAAGCTGTACTGGCCTTCTTATCCTACAACATCCACATGATAAGCACAATTCATTGTATTTACAAAAGCATGTGTAGAAAAAACAAGTGACTTGAGAAACCTTTCTAAGACAGATGAGTTAGCATTAACTGTACTCAAGTGATTAAGAAGCAAAGGACATAACAATCATGAGAAAATACCTCATATCTTCAGCAGAAATATAAGAGAGCACTTTCTCTGCATCTTCAGAATTTCAATCAATACCATTCCAAGGATGGGACAAGGATAATTCAACCTATTTTAAGTACATATGACTTTAAAAATCTCAAGACCAGTCCATTTGTACTTTTTCTGAATTGTGCCAAATATATATGCACCTTTGGCACACACTGATGACTATGGTCTTAAGGGCATGTCTTTGGGATTTTACAAAGGGCAATATCATCAAAATAAATGCAATCTATTCATAAGGTTTTAAACATCAATACTTGTATTCTAGCTATGGAGTTCAACATCTGAATACAAAGTCTTTAATTTCTGACATTTTGTAAAGCAGACAGGAAAATTTCACCAACCTTGTGACATGACAAAATATGACACGTCCCAAGATCTCTGACATGCCAGTGCTTTATTAAACAGAAATGCCATTTGCACATTAAACTGGACCCCAGGAATAGATAACTCCCCATCAATTATTTTCAAGCTGTATCTGGGGTTATTCACCTTGAACTCCCTGGTCATATTACACAGACAGAACTGGCGAACTGGTTAAACAGAATTTCCAGGAACTAGACACTACCTTATATTTCAGGGGTATCTCAGCAGATGGTGACTGCTTAAAGATAAAGAGTTTATTAAAGTTAATTGCTAGTTTGCAATGTGGCCCCTGGATGAACAGGTTATGCCAGGCCAGACAAGTGCAGATACCCTACTCAATGGATACAACCTGCACATTTGCACAGATCCATTATATTGAAAATTGGGAAAATGGCAACAATCCCTGGGGTTTGGCTCTGCAGATTCACTGTGCTAGATTCCCAGGCCAGCTAGATCAGGCATAATGACATACTAGTGGCCTGGTTGAGGCTCCTCATATGCTGCACAGAGAGCTGCTGCCAGACTGGGAAGGTGACACACGGTAAACCATAAAATCGGAAACATTCAAAATATGTTCCCAATACCGTGCAGGCTTCAAACCTGCACGATTGGCATTGTGGGTTTTCATGAGAGACATCTTCCCATCTGGCACCTCGGTTCACCTTGCTATGTCGATGCACTACGCTAACTCGGTCATCTAACAAAGTTCTACTACACGTGCAAGAGGACTAGGATAGTTCACCGAATTTAATTTGCGAGAAATAATAAGAGCGCATTATGCACAGACTTTAGTACATCGTAGCATCCTAGCCGTCCCTGGGAAAACTATCCAAGATAACTTACCATCTCATTGGCAGGCAGATACAATGATTTTCAATTAATCTGAAATACTGCACTAGCAATCTATTGGAATAATTTCCCAGAATGTGCTAAACCAGGTTGCCAAGGGCCAGATTTTTCTGGTAATCAGACATTGCTGCAGACTCCGTCAACTAGACTAAAATGGCGTAATGCTCATGTGACATAAGTAACTATGGTTACAGTTTAAATGGCAGATATGCAATGTGCGATAAAAGTGCGCAAACGTGCAGAGAAAGTTTTATTTTCCGGGTTAATAATGCAACTAGGCACTCAACTTTCCCTATACTCATTGCCAGGGTAGCTACTAAGCATGTTCTAGATGAAAAAAAAATCCCCGAGTGTTTACATACCAGGATACATAAAGCAGAATTTTATTCCATTTATCATATATCAACATCTTAATATAGCCCAGTTCTGACTTGCCATTGTATTTCATCAGCACACGGATGTCTAAGAGAGACCAGCTTGAATATATTGAACCTGAATGACAAAGGGGATCTATGTGATTTTGCCTCCATCTTGAATAACTGAAACTCCTGCCCATTTTCAACAATAGAGGGCAGCATGGTCTGAAAGCTTACATGCCATTAGCCATGCATTCCTTGGTCCACCCACATAAAATCACAGAATCGGTAACTTGTTCTGTGAAATGCTGTGATTATGAAAAGGTCAACTGCTTGACAAATGACAACTCATTCTTAATAACAAAGCTATTGGCTCACGTATGCATTATCATAGAAAACATATTATTAAATCAGAGACAGACAACACAAAGTGAGATTTTTTCTAATCTTCCACTGAATAAAGAATGTATCTGATGACAGCAAGAATTGACCTTCCTGCCAATAACATGATATCTTATTTAAAAGTATTAAATGGTTGAGAGACATGATGGGAATAACTTTAATATCAGTAAATATAACAAAACATTTTTTTCATTAACACATGTATTCAAATTGAGCCATTTTTACAAAATGCTACTAAACAAAGAGATCAAAATGGCAATTATGTAAACCCTGCTATTCCAAATGTTATAACATTATTTAATTCTGATCAGACCTATTCTTTTCAATGTTGGTTGGTCTTGCTATTGATGTAGTTCAATGGCAACGAAAAAAAAAAAAAAAAAAAACTTTTAGAGGAAAATAACTAAACAGAAACAATTCAAGAGATTTTATGCTGGACTGTTACCCCAGACACTGGCACCTTACGTCTATTTGCACTATAACCATTCCCACACCAAGTGATTATTCAAGCAACCACTGCCATGAAGGTCTTGTATCACACCTACTACATACACCCACCACAGATTACTTCTCGCCCATTTAGTTAGCACATTCCTACAGATTTGATGTATCAGTTGCCCACATAGAAAGTTCAATTTCCACCCCTGTTCTTTCAGTTTCCATACTTTGCAAGGTTCAAACAGCTATAATTCTGGAATATCTCTTCCATTATTTTTGTGCAATTTTAAATAAAATTTATCAAATTTGCATGTTCCAAAGAATAATCAAAATACATTTCTTATCGTGTTACAGGGCATGTTTTACACCATTCATTGGTTTAATTGTAACTTTTCAGAGCTAGCTTTCAGTGCATCTTTTTATTTAAATTTAATACTTTAATTTAGAAACATTTCACAAAAATTACTATTTACAGTTGTATACTGCATTACTGAGGCAAACATCAAACATCTTGCATTTTGCATAATAATCACCTTATTCACCCATCTCCTAAAAGTCAAATCATGAAATAATAAATTGTTTCTTTATGATATTGAAAAAGATAATAGAAAAATAACATAATCAAGAGCCTTGTGCTTTTTTTGTATGTGTGTTTCAATTCAATGTTTTCTTTGTATAAATTCCATGCATATTTCTCTTAAGTCTTCAATCTTGCGGTTTAAAAGTGATTCAAAACTAACAAATACCTGAGCTCAATAAGCTTTTGATAAGTTTGAAGGCACTACCACTTACTTCCTTCAAAGGCAAAAGCCTCCTGTATTCATGTAGAGGGTACTATCAGTTCAGGTATGCATATATATGCAACTGTGTCAAATTGTTCAGCAGTGACAGATAGTTGCATCTCTAGATACCAATGCATGCTTTGAATCAGATATTAAATGAGAGAATACTTGAAATATTTGGGTGTTTATAAAGTCATCTCCAGGCAAATAGTTATGCATTCTTTTCTTAACATCAACTGAAACAAGTTCAAAGGGTAACCAAAGCACTCAAGCAACCCCCTGTCCACCTTCTAATACTCTAGTAAGTTCAGCCAAGTCCATGTTTTAAATACACAGAATGGTTAATGTTCCATGCAAACTGGCACCTGTCCTCTCAATTATTTCATAACACATTTTCTTTATCATTAAAAATGATAAAAGATCTTCTGTGTCCCAATAATTTTGATCTTATACAGAATATTTTACAAACAGGTGCTGTCTGTTTTCAGAGATGGGTATTATCCATTTGCAAAGCGATTGTATAATTATCTAGGAATCTGACTGAAAATTAATAGCAATGTTCATCTGCAAGCAATACCAAGAACATAATTAATGCTAAAACATCTTTTCAGGCATATTGGTTGTATATGGTACTTAATGCTTTTGAAAAATAATTATTATTTTTAATCACTTAATCTTATTCTAAAAGACATAACCATACATAGTTCAAACTTTTCCATACTTGATTGCAAAAGTCTGCTGTGGCATTTAAGCAATCTACAAGCAGTCAATTAAAAGAACATGGCAGATCAATTCTTGATTAAGTATGGATTTAGATAATAAGTCTGATACAAGTGCCAAGAAATTTTCCAACCTGTTTGCAGCAGCACCAGGAGATTAGTAACACATTTCAATGTCTTCCAATTCTTGATAATACCTGTGACAGTCAGATTTAAAGACCTTTGCCTTAGCACATATGTATGAATTCAAAATAATTGTTTTTGAAAAGAAAAATGTGTAAGTGCTAAGAATTGCTCTTACATAAGATTTGCAGAGTAAGAATATTAAAAATTGCTCTTACATAAGATTTGCAGAGTAAGAATATTATTTACTAAGTACAAGAGATTTTTCTCGCCATAGTTGTTCAATTCTTCCCTCACCCGACTGATATTAACTAAAAAAGAGTCAAATCTTTGCAAGTTTTTTTAAAAAAATTTACTTGTCTATGTATATTTATATTTTTTTATTGTCAACCCCTGTAGCAGCCAGTCTAGAAAGTAGTTGTCTGTAACTTAATTGTTGTTAAATATGGGTCATATGTTTGCATGTTTGCACTTTCTTTTCTTTTTCACACACACATAAATGTATACCCTTTTCCCTGAATATTTATTATTCTCATAATTCAACCTATTAAATAAGGGTGTCAATTCATTTCTGTACCAATCTAAGAGTAAAACATATCACAAGAAGCTAATGGTCCAGTTGTTTAGGTGCAAAAATATTTTCAAAACTTAATAAAATCAATGTATATTATCATACAAAGTCAAAAATTATTTTGAAGCCATATAGAATAGTAAAATATACAAAATTCAGAAATTAAATTCCAGGGGGCTTTTGCAGGTAAATGTTAATAAAACACTTCTCATACAAGATATCAGTGCTAGCTTTAAAATTCCCACTTTGGTAAACAAGTTCAGTCCAAGTGCATGAGCAATAAGGTCCCAAAAATATCTTTCAATGCACCGAGTGACCCTTCTAAAATGTCTGTGTTGTATTGACATTTACCCCTCAGTACAAAAAAGTGTGCGTGTCTATATATATATATATATATATATATATATATATATATATATATATATATATATATATATATATATATATATATATATATGTTCTCTTGTTCTTACCTCACCTTACCTTAAAATGACATTTCACATGAAAATGTAAAGCCTAGGGCAAAATTCAATATTTTTCTTTTTATTTATTTTCTCTCTCTTTGCCCAAATTAAATGGGGAAAAACTGGTACTTAATAAATTTGGCAAAGATATGAAAAAAAATTCCGATATAATTTTCCACAAAAAAAAAAAAAAAAAAAAACTCTTAAATGTGTTTTTCACATGAACAAATTATGAGAGAAGCACTTTACCTTCAGTGGCTCCTTTTCTCTCACATAAATTCCTTCAATCCCTGAGGTAACATCTACTATATCATGCATGCCACTGGGGCTGGTATTGTCATAGTCCTGTGCTCCAGGAGAGCCAGCCAAACTGCTAGGGCCAGGTTGGCCTGCCATAACTGTACAGCCTTGACTAGGAACAGGGGTAGCGTAGTCTTTAGATCCGGTGTAATCAGCGAGACGAGAAGCAACTCCTGGACTTGACATGTCCGGTTTTCCTTTACTGGTTGTCCTCTTTAGCATCTTCTCCTGCTCAGAAAGACTAGAACCAACACCTCCAGGACTGCGTGCCCATCTTAGTTACTGACCTGAAAAACACAGAAACATATACAACACATGAAAGGTTTAATTACAAAACCAACACTTATCTTAAAAATAAGTCATGATTGAAAAAATAATTTTGCAATGAAATGTATATATAATATTCTTGTGAATAAAATTCAAATATTTCATTTGTGTGACAGAACTCGACAATATTTTGAACTGTAGAAATGGCTGTTAAAAGAGAGAATAGTCTAAAGTGCAGACAACCATGGTACTGGAATCAACAATGAAAATAACTGCCCCTGATCAACAAGTCTTTATAAATTGCAAAAACATATTCTCTCTCTCAAGTCTGAATCGCATTACCAAATATATGTGATATTTGTTCCTATTCCTAAGAGAATTGAATTGTTTGTCAATAAACCAAAACATATAACCACAAATACTTCAAAACAAAACCTTTCTTGGAGGAAAATAAATACAGCCAATTGTCATTGCTGACAGAATAAATTGTGTGACACCATCTCTCCTTAGATAACAGAGCACTAAGAAAAAACAATTCAGAACCTGGTGCAAAAATTCTATGCCCAAAAAAAGGTGAGAAAAGGAAGCAATTGTTTAATTGTCCAAATTATTTAACCTAAACCTGCTCAAGGCAAATTATCTCACAATGGTTAACAATTTCCTTGAAAAATTTATCACCACATCTTACGTAATTCTAAGAAAAAAAATAAAATGACTCAAAATTTTCTAGAAAATTCTATGCACATGGGGAAATAAAACAAGCCAGTTAAGCTGGCAACTGTATAGACACCCTGTCTGGCTTTATATATTGAAAAAGACTATTGTACATTGAATAATTGCAACTTCAATTATGCCCTGCACATAAGACACCAAGACATTTGAAGAAAAAGATATTTTCAATCCATTTTGTGTCTGGTTATTCTCAGTGATTTAAGAGAGAAGGTGCATCAAACATTAATTTACAGGGCCATTCCACAGTATTTTGGAAAATCAAATTTACACTTAACCAAAAAAGTTTGGAAGCATGGTTATTTTCAATAATTATAAAATAACCATGTGAGTTAAGGTAAATATTTTAACCAAATATTGATGCATCATGCACCTACCATTTGTTACTTTTTTATATACACTGAAGATTTTTTCACTTCATTACATAGTTTCTTTATTTACTGAAAAATAATTCCATTTCCATGTTTCCAAACTATTTTGATCGTGTGTGTGTGTGTTTTCAATATATAATAAGCCCTTCTCTCTCTCCCTCTCTCTATCTGTAAGATTTCTGAGAGGGGAAGATCCAAGACTGATGTTGTCTAGAAGAGGTGATACTCCGGCATTATAACTTCATTCTAGCTGGTTTGGACAATAATACTAGTAGGTATGGTGCATGCCAAAGTGACAGGGTGCATGTAAGCCATCCAAAATCATGTGACAAAGGATTATCTCTGAATCCCATTCGTTAAGCATGTGATTAATTTATAAATCCCTACCAATGTCTTCCAACAAGTATGACTCCAAAAGCTTCCAACAGTTCTATCAACTATGCAAAAATGTATTTCCTTGAAAATAAAGGATACCAAAAGACATACATATTTTCTGTATTGATTTGTTTACCAATTAAGTTTTTCACTTGTTTTCCTAGAGTGCAAATGCACTATGAAAACTACCATTTACAAACTACTTTTATGGATGGAAATAATCTCTCTATTCATTCAGGATGCAAAACTCATGGTTGTTCAAAATTCAGTCAGAGTGCTTAGAGTACCCATTCTGTGTACTATTTTGTAGGGACAGAAATCCCTTAGTGAGTACTTCTCCTAAAAAAGACAAAAAGAAGGCAATATGCATTTTATTTAAATTTATTATTATTTTTTTTTTTTTTGAAAATGTGCACCTTGCAAACTGTGACAGGCTTAGTAAGTATACAAATATTATTTAGGTGATAAATATATACCATTTTTGTTGAATAATAAGATTGTTTGAAAGTGTCCCTGATGAACATTATAACCCTTATACTGTGATTAGAAAGTCATGTACTAGTATATAACATTTTAATAGTTCATATTAATTAAATGTATTTTGGAACCTGTCATAAATAAAGCAGTTGCTTTTAATGAAAACTGACATCATTTCACATAGTAAAAAGTGAGCAAAAGAAAAAATGGCCTTTAATCCTTAGCAATGGAAACACTTCCCAGAAACAAAGGACATGATTCAAAACCTCAATGCATTTGCTATTTACCAGTACATATTTATATTTCAGAGAAAATCTTTTTTTCACATAAGTGTTCTACAACTAGACTGCATTGCTGACAAAAGTAACTATTTCTCAGAAATCACAATGAAGTTTATGTCAGAACACTCATTAATTTCCAAGGACTTTATGAAGAGATATAGCAACAAATTAATAAGCAATCATGGTATTTGCTCCATCCAAGCTGTTGACCTGTCTATGAACCACAAAGAACTTAGGAAAGCATGTCATGACTAGGATTATGGGCACTCTTATTTCTGTGAATATTCTTGGATTTTTACACATCTGTATTGCCACAGATGCTACCAACTGTAGACATTTTCCAATCATTGGAATAATTTTAACACTTCTGTTTCTATTTAGAGCTAAACTCATTTAAAGACATTGAAATGTTGTACAATTCAATATATAGCAGTTATTTTTTAAAGTTTTATTGCCTACATCTACCTTTTAACACTTTTCAAATTAAAACCTTTCTGAAGTTTGTACTCTAAGTGGCAATATCAATAGTTTCTATGTTAAAAAACCAAGTTTAAATATCATATGTAGGAATATGCCAGATGAGCACATGAGATTCATTGTATCACAATGTAAATGGTGCTTCATTGCATAATTTTTTTCTCTTTTAATATTCAGTTGGCCATTCTTAAATTTGGTATCCAAGTAATAATCCATAATATGTCTGGTATTTAGTTGTTTATTTATAAGCTAACTTTGCACTTTTGTATGGTGCTAAAGTACAGGTTGGGGATCTGTACTGTCTAGAGCAACAGAAATTACAAAAACAGTGCATGAGTGCAAACTGTCAAGAACATGAACTGCCATGAATACTCTAGCTTTTATTGAAGAACTTATGTCTCAACACTCAATGATGACTTGAGAGGCTGTGTGGACTTTAAAATAGATCTAAAGCACAATCACCACCTAAATTGTTACTATTAATTTTTTCAAATCATGTCCTGTAATTCTATCCTGGTAATCTAAGTAACATAACATATATAATATAACAACATCTTCCCATGTTCAGCTACTACTGTATCAATGTGTGACTCCAGCAATTTATATAACGGCTTTGTGCAAACAACCTCCAAAATAGTCAGTGTACAAGATACATATATACCTTGGTGTAAACTGTTGCCTTGATGGAATTGAATGTTACCTTATATACCTAGTTCACGCAATATTTTATTAAACCATATACTCAATTTATCATTTACCTGCCATAATGCCAATAATATTTAAGTCAACTTGATAATAAAGGATGAGAACATCCAATAAGATTTTGAATTTAATCAATTACATAAATAATAAAGTAAAAAGATTTCTCAAAACAATTCTGTTCATTACTATTACCAATGTGCTCTGAAAATTTTTCTATCAGCAGTCATTTAAGCTACTTAAACATTAGTAATGTATCTTCTGACAATTATTGCATGTTAACAATGTAAATATCTCAAACATTTCATTTAAATAACAATCATTCAGCTATTTTACTTGCAGAGGTGAAAACTGTTTTTTGGCGATTATGTATAATAAAGTAACTAACCAAAGTCAAGTCTTCAAAACAAAAAAAATAATAATAATAATAGTAATAATAATAATACAAGGCTGTCCATCACGTCCATTAAATCACCAAAGTTGGATGTTGCACACTGACAGCCTATCATAATTTGTCCATCTTTCTGAGGCCATCTTTTGATAAAAGTGGCCTGTTTACTTTGTGTGCAAGACATTTACACATAATATTTCCAAAATGTCTTTTAAAAGATTCCAGGTAAAAAACATTTTTGACACTGATAATACCTATACTTTATACTTATTTAAGTTTCGATATCTTTATTGACAAATTTAATTTTGCTTTATGTTAGTTAACATTTCAATAAAGTTACCAACTTAATACATTGACAGCCAGGTATATTCTGAGGACAAATGCCCAACACCATTGTAGCTAATGAAATTTATTCAAAATGTGTATGTGATCAGAAACAATGCTCATAAGACAGCACAATCAAACCTAAGTCTAGACAATGGGCTTATACATAGGAAGGGGTTTTCATGTAGAGTTTGGGAAAATAAGCACCAGTAACCACAGAAATGTCTTCTGCTTTATCAGTAGATTTTCAGACCTACTTAATGCATGAAGCATAACTGACATGGCATGTTACATCTCACATCCTTATCACAACACACCTACCGCCTAACACTAGTATTGAGGCATAGCTATATTGTATAAACCACTGAAAATTGCATACCAGGGCACACAAATAACAAATATTAAGGTTTCAATTTTCTGGTGGGTAAAATACCTGCTGCATAAACGCCTTTATGGTTTCAGGTGAGACCAAATTATGTTAATTACATTCCCATGCCCGTTTTACTCCACTAAGATTTGTGGCAACTGCTCATTTGGCAGGGCGCCCACTACGGCAAGATATTAACAGCACACGTCGCCTTCTTACCATCAATACACACAGAAAGACATTATATATATCAACAGACTAAAAAAAGTCCACTAGAAGAAAAGAATCCACACTTCACCAGTCTGTCAGTGTCAGAGTAGACAGAGACAGTCGCTAGTTTGGCTCTAAGGTTTCTCAACCTTAAACGTACCTATCTGCCCAGTAATCTAGTGTCCTACCTATCCGGAGAGCAATAAGGTTATATGGTAGGCTAAGAACCCTACTGATCTCCTGTCTGTTAGGGCTGAGATCTTGCTGAGTCTTCCACGTTTCTGTTCACTACAGAGCTAGTCACACGCTCTTCTCCATTTCGGTTCGTAAACGAGGCTGTGACACAAATCCTAACAAACAAAACACCCAGACCCACCTGATTAACTCATTTGATTTGCTTCATCGCCTTGGTTGCACTTTCTTCGAGATGCAGCTGTCAAATTCTCCTAAGATTTAGGCATCCTTCGCTGAGTCCCGCCTTTGCATAAAATTCCGCAATACATAAAAAGATGCCTGGGAACCGTACGAATTATTCCGTAACCCACAATGGAAATCCAAGGTTGAACTGGTGCGCAATGCAAGTGCGCATAGGGACATCCCTTTATAAGTGACGTAAAAGAAGAGTTAATGCCTGGGAAATCATTCCAAGATATCGATCACTGCTTAGCTAAGTGCAAAAGTCTTTTTCACAAACAAAGATACTGTTGGCTGCTTCTGACACATATTAAGAGCATATCAGTGTGGATTTTTTTTTGCACGACATACCTCGCCAAGTAAATGACGAATGCAGGCAGGCTGTCTCAACTAGCGCATGCCAACTGGACCTAATCTAATGTGTCAACTGCACCTGATCAAAGAAAACCATGTGCGACGAGTGAGTCGCGTGTGGCTTGTAAATGTTTCAATATAGTATTTCTGACGTTGCAGTGCAGTTTTAAAACAAAAATACATCGAAATGAATTAAAGAAATGGGAAAATGATAAAAGAAGAGTGTTGATATTCATTACAGTTCCATTGGTAATATTCTGTAAACAAAAAGCTAGCTAGGTTATATCCAAAAATGTCGTTTATTTATTTTTTTACAATACTAATAGTGTTTTTTTTTCACATTCTCCATGTTTTTACACATCTTTATTATTTTTTAAACCTGAAATGCACTGTAAATTTCCTCAACCGATGCAAAACCTTTTATATATAAATGAAAAAGCCTTAATTGCTGATAGCATTCCTCAAAACTAAAGAGCAAAAACCCGTTCGTTTTTTTTTTATTATTATTATTTTTTTTAATTTAATGGCTTGATTATCAGTGCCACCTGGCCTCGCCCTGTCCAACATCTCAAAAAATAAATACATAATTATATATTACTGATTTTTTTAAATTCAAAAACAGAAAAAGGTTAATATTTAAAAGAAGAGGATCCTTTTTCACCACATTACAGAAATTATCAGTCAGTCAACACAGAAGGAGAGGAAGTAACTTCCTTTGATGTCAAAAGAATTTCTATGAAAAAGGGGGAATTTTGGAAATATATTTCACAGTAAGGGAGTACATAAATTTTGCTTCTGTGTGCTTTTATGCTTTGAATTAATTTTGTTGTGGAAAAGAGAGGGGAAGGCTCAATGGACTCATGCCAAAACTCACTGTAGTATTTGGTATGATAAATATACTTTTGACAACTTTTATTTATAAAAAAATTGTGAAAGGTACCTTAATTCAAAATTGAACACCTTTCTTTGTGCCATTGCCAGCAGCTGAGATGATTGGGTTCTCTGAAATTCTAAAAGCTGGAAAGGGTTAATTCAATAAACAAATACACAGTACAATATTTCTAAATCAATTAAAGCTTTATTTTACCCACAGAAATTCAAATTACAAGTTATAGCAGTGAACAAAAGAATATGCTTTGATGACATATATGCATGTGTATCTTTTCTGTGTGTGTGGATAAGAAAAAGGAGGACACATGCTTTTGCTTCAGCTATGATCTTTTTTCTTTCCATGCCAAGAGAAGTATGGTTAATATAAAGTTTACCATTGGCTCACCTCTTATGTACCAACCTCCCTCAGCAAAATCGTGGATCCCAAAAATTATCATTCACAGATCAACAATTACTGTTAAATAATGGGAAAAAATGTTTTGAAGACTTTGTTATATTTTGTAACACTATTATAAGATCAGTCATGATAACTGAAATGATAGTTCTGTTATAACTATTCAAATTAAATATCATCAAAATTAGTTGCACTCATTTTTTCAGCTTATTTCATCTTCAGTCTAACCAAAGGTCTAGAATGAATCATAAATGTAATCAACAACAGATGTAAGCTGACATGTACATGTAGGCACAGACACATAATTGCTCACCTTGGGCCACTATATAAGAATTATGTAACTTAAATCGAGTTTGTATATAAAATACGAATACACACAGTGCAAGGATAAAATCATAATTTATCTTACTCAGCAGATAAATACTTAGAGACAATAGCATGAGATACAGTGGAGTATTTTAATTACCAAAAACACCACTGATTTACAGTCTTTGTTCTATCACAGTTATTTCTGCCACACTCTAGAGACCTTACTAGTGATGCATTTTGTTACAAGGCACATTAAACAGTCCAAGGGGCAGCAAAAGATGTTTACAAAAACACAGGTTTCTCATTAGCATATCTCAGCACCATTCTTATCTCTTCAATTAACTCCTTCACCAAGTCTGAAAAACCTGCATCTTCCTGACATTTGGAGAAATCCACATACATTTTCCCAGCAACAAATCTCCCCATCCAACCACATGGTTTAAATGATCTTTTCATCTTCATTGGCAACACAGACTTCTGCAGGTCAAAGGCATATTCAGCTTCTGAAAGCAACACAAAAATGTATTTGGCATGAAACTTGGATAAATAAAATACCCAAGCGTAAAACTACCATTAGATTTGCTTAATAACAGTAATTATGTTACTTTAATGTCTATGTAAATAGAGACAGCAAGAGAGGGTTCGGTGTGGAAAAAATGTCTCGCATCATCTCTTAAAGCACTATCCCAACATCACTGTTCTCAGTTGCAATATCAGAAATACTCATTAGAAATATATTGATCAGATATTTTTCTTTTTACCACCAAATGAATAGGTGGCTGTCATCAAGCAAAATTCTAGTGTTGTGCTGATAAATTTTGTTACTAGTACAACAAGATGTTTGTTTTTGATACCATTGATTTGAATGTGGGCCATAGACCTATAAAGAAATCAAATGGGGCCTTCGTAATTGATGTAACCAAATAACAAGACAAAGGCTTTGAAACACCATTCCTTGTCTTTTTAACATGGTGCTTCACATTTTATCAAAGGGCACAATTTTATAAATGTTTTGAAATTATTAGAACCTCACACGGCCACACATATAATTTACCTGATCTACAGCGAGCACTGGTGTGATACCTGTGGTCCATTGCCATCAGCACCATGGTTGACTGTTCAATGGCTTCTGTTGCTGCCCCAAAGGACATCTCATCTTCCGCCATCCAAACTCTCAGGCCTTCTTGATGCAGAGCTTCACAAACCAGCTTGGTAACAGGCCTACTCTCTGGGTGATAGCTTAGCATGACATCATATCTCCATCCACTGGGCCTTGGGCTTCCTTCATAAATAGAACAATAAGTGTTTCTTACCATGTGGCTGAAAAGGCATGGTGTTCTTATTTTACCTTGATCACCAAGTGTGTTAAACTTCAATCATATGGAATTTTCAATCACAGGTTGCTTATGCTTTAAATTTCAAAAGCATCTTTTATTGTATGATATTGTACCTCTTGGTCTGAAGTGCTCCTCAAGTACTTTGTTGATTTTTTCTTGGGTCTTGTGCAGTTCAAATGAAGCTCCTTGTGCATAGTGCCTCAGTTCCTTGCAGGTGTCATGTTCAACTTGCTCCAACATTGCCACCAGATTTTCATCATCTCTCATCACTTGCTTATTATCTCTCTGAAATGCTAAAAGCCAGGTGAGCTTGGATGACAGCAGTTTTTCCTCTGAACCTCCAGAACGCAAGAGAGAGGTAATAATGGGAACTATCCCATCATAGACCAAGATGACCTTGTTGGCATCATTCATGGCCACTTGGCACAGACCCCTCAGTAGTTCTATGGAGGAGAATCCACCAGCTCTAAGATCTGTGTGATACAAACAGTCCTCAAGAGTATCCAAAATAAAACGGATCACGCCAGCTTTGGAATCTGCTCTCACTAAATGTGAATTGTCTTCATCAACAAGAAAAGCAATGGCTAAAGTGGCAACAGCTTTGATCTTATTACATTTGATGTCTGCTTTACAATAATGCAGTAGGTCGTTGATGATCCTTAGATCTGACATCTGTTCTTGGTTGCTTTCAAACTGGACACAATTGAAGATAATGTTGCAAATGGATAATATAACATCCTTTATGTTCTGTAAAGAAAAATGCAGATAACTTCAGTACATTGTACATTCAGAATTTCTGTTTCAATGCCCATTTGTAGGGCCATATGATTATAGAAATATAATGTCTTAATGGATGTGATAAAATAAATTGCATCTAATATATCTGTTTAGTGCACCTTACTTAAAATACATGTATTTACATTTGAACTTATACAGTATGCCCTAAAATACCTTATTCTAAGGAAGGACTCAAAACCATTTAAGCAAATACCTCATCAATATTCAGCTTGTCCTTGAAGTCTGAATTTTTCAAAATATCTTGCAAGGTGCTAAACATGCCTGCATCTCTCAGTTTATTAGAGAAAAGTTCAGAGACATCAGTGTAGTTCCAGGCATTATGCAGAAGTAGTTTCACGAACTCCCACTCTCTGTGGGATTCGTTGGTATTCTGCGCTCTTTCACTGGACTCCACAAACTTTTCACAAATTACTTCTGGCACACTGATAGCGGCTAATAGCTTCCCTACAACCTCCTGAACTTCCGCTGAGGAGGTTTTGTACAGGATGAGGAAAAACTCGAGGTCCTTTCTGCTTAGACTGGTAACTCTCAATTTCTCCATGTCATTTTCCACCTGCTTGGGATCATGGTAGTGGATGAATGCAAGTGCATTCCAGGATCGGCGCTTCATTTCGGCCTCTGAATCACGGCAAGTAACGTAGGGTATAAGAACAGGAACAACTCTAGCCTCTTCAAAGAATGGCATATTGCACTGGTACTGAGCTACACCATGCAATGCAGACAAACAGTGTTCAACAATGGTAGACTCCTGTAAGGTAAAAAAGGTTACAAATTACGAAATCCAATATATATATATATAGCAATTTTGTAAATGTCTATTCTTTGTGAACATCTGATTGTCTAAAATTGTCTCCTAGATGTATATTTTCTTGTCAATAACTTACTGATTGAGATCTTAAGCCTGTTTCACAAAAAGTTTCAAGTTTTTTTAGCTTCGCATTTACTGTTTAAGTAGCAAAGCCTGCTAAATAAAATGACATGACTATGACTAGAGTTTCAAATCCAGCAAATCTATTATTTAATTATTTAAGTAAGCTTTCTTTGATGATTACAATACTACATAAATTTCTCCTGTAGCTAGCAGCATCCTTTTCATCTTTTTTTAATTAATTACATGTATGTCATTTAAATATACTCCCATATATAATGCACTCAATACAAAACATTACAGAATTTGATTTTCTTGCTTGGAATTTGTAACAATATAAATGCAATTATCAAAATAATCCAATCTCTGCTTTGGCTAATAGAACACATTCAAGACAGGCCATATTAGACCTATTTGGTTCAACCTTTTCAAATCCTAAATATTTTATAATGTAGCTATCAAAGAAACACCAATGGTATACATCAAGGATGCACTTACCCGACTGGAAAGTTCCTTGGGATCAAACTTGTCATAACTAAGTACTTTCATCAGACTCTTAACAGCCCCGTTTTTGCAAGCCTCATGAGAAAAGGCCTCAGAAACCAAGGCTAGGTTGTTGAGGTTAGCTATGGTAGGTTTAAACCTGCTGAATTCAGAATCATTCCTCAGGTTTTCTACATTCAACACTAGTCTCTGTAACTGTTCAGTATGTGTTACAGCACCCCCTGTGGCTGCCAGATAATCTCCTAACACCTTCTCCTCTTCTGAGTTTGCACTATTCCACATATTGTTCACAAAATCAAGTTCTTCTTCCCCAAGGCCTATTGCAGGGAAGCTTCCTACTATTTCCCTCACATTCAAGTGGCCAGCATGTTTACAACCATAAACATGTGCAAAAGTCAAAAAGGAAGAATAGCGTAGTGGGGAATCAACAACCTTCAACTTTGCATAGAATCCTAAGTGAGGGAAAAGGCCTGGTACCAGAATATGGGTTTTATCTGGACTCCTGGCCGAATGATGAATAATGCTGAGGCAGACCTGGAGGAGGCGCAGCACATTCTGAAAACATGGCATTTAATAGTAAATGTTGGTAAAACAAACTAATAAAAAACAATGTTATAAAATATAAATCCAACTGTGTGTGTGTGTGTGTGTGTGTGTGTGTGTGTGTATTAATGGGGAGTTGGGAGTGGGGAGTTGTCTTTTCACTGAAATATTTTCATTACATGTGCATGTTCAAGTATGACTAATTGTATATATATATATGGAAAAGATAATCTTAAATACACACAAGCCAAAGCATTCCTTTTAACATCAAAGCCTTAAAATTTATTCTCATAGTTTTACTAGGAAATGCTGNACGGCGACGGCGACGACGGCGACGACAGACGCAGATGATGGCTATATGTACAGACACATCTGTGTCTGTACATAATAAAAACACCCAGCATTAGAGTCTAAAACTTAAAGATAACTAATTTGAAAAAAAAGAACTTTTAAGAAAAGCAAATATGTACTTCTTCCCCTCTTCTTAATTTGTAAGTTTCATTTCCTATCACAGTCTTGACAGTCTCAATGACTTGCAGCCTGCACACTTTCTCAGCAAACAGGATGCTTTTATCTGTGAACAGATGTAGGATGGCTAAGGTGCGGTGGAGCTGATCCCACATGTCTCCATGAAAGTCAACTTCTCCTAAAAGTGAAAATGAAAGGAACATCCACCAATGTATCACAAAGATGTTTTAATGATATTTTCTGAAAAGTGAACCCTTAAAATTAATAAAACAAGGTGACAAAGCAAAATGAATGATTCAATCATTGCAATTACAAGAAATGTTCTCCCCTCCCCCCTTTTCCTCACTGATAACATGTATAACTGCAGGTGATATGCATTGTCACTACTGTGATTATATGAAAAGTTTATCAAAATATAAGAAATATACGAACCCCAAAAATTATTTATGTAACATTTAATATGAAATATGTTCACCAAACCAAACTCACAAACTTTATCTTTAAGTCAACTCCGTTATGAAGTTTTTGCTTGAAGGAATGCAGGGAGCATTTGATCTTTGTACAGCAAAACATTAATTTTCCTGAAAATTTCAGCAATTTTCCCCTTTCATCAAGGTATATGACCTATTTAAAACTGTTAAGAAAATTACAATCTATAAAACAGCTTACGAGTTCTAAACTTTCTAATTTTTACTTTCCAAACTGATATTCACCATCAATGAAAAGAGCATCTCATACACAAGACATTTCAAACTATAAAAGAGTTTGTAGTTCATAATTCATGGTGTTAAATTCAGGAAAACTTATTTTTGCTAACACTTATTGCCTGCCTGAAGAACTAGCAAGGCAACGAGGATGTACATGTACCTGATAAGTGGGTGGCCAGATTTTCAACCAAAATACCAGGAATGTTTGTCTTGGCCAAAAAGTTTGCAAGTGACTTCCCTTCCTTTTTATAAGCAAGATAAGTGGCTAGAAATAAATCCACATCCTCCAATGTGAACTCATATTCAACCTTCTCACGTTTTGCAGTGATATTTGCCAGAATCAGAATTGACATCCCTTTGATATTTTGGTTTTGTGACGAAAGATAGAACTTGGTAGCTTCCTCGATCTTCAGTGAGCGAAACCATTTTGCCCAACTATTAAGGCTTGAAATGCTATGCAAAGTGCTGACAGACCATGTTAATACCTCTTTTGCTTTCTGAAAGAAAACATTTCATTTGTGTTTGTAAACGTACATGCTGAGTAAGCTTTCAATAAACAAATGCAGTCACAAGTGAGTGAAATGAATAACTTTTTACATGAATACATGTAGTTATCAGGATGCTTTAACAAGCTACCCAGTGGTTGCATCAGTGATAAAATGAAAGACATTTTCAAGAACATTTTTATGAGAATTATTTTTCCACTTTTCAATTTAAATGAAATAAAGGTATCAAATAAATTAACTGATTATCTTATTCTCATTGTCTGATCAATAGAGGGCAAGTAAAAATTGAAATAGTTTTTTAAAAAATATACCCTTGACATGGACACTGAATACACATACTGAATACTAGTTGTAGTTGAAGGTGTTCAATCTAAACTGGCATTTACAACTTCACAATGTTTAGCTAGATGTGAAGTTCATTAAATCCCAGTGGAAAACCTTAAACATCTTTCTTAAATTTTACTGACATCTTCAAAGACAGCTTATACAAAAAAATACACACTCTCCATTGTGGGATTACTTACATCATTTCTCATGTAGGCTTCTTTGATCTGTTGGTTTGTGATAATGTCTAGTAGCGCCTCAACTATACCCACTTCACACAATGCCACACAAAAACTCTCACTGTATTTGCTGATGGCTGAAATCTTACTGAACCATTCCTTCACAGCCTCCCACATCTGACCATCTCGGTTAAAGGCCAGCCAGCGGTTCTTGTCTTTCAACCTAAAGAGATTTTGACAACTATGTAATAAATCAGTAAAGCAAATCTTCTTTAAAAACACTGATATAAATAAGGCATAAAAAGACATTTTGACATGATTAATAAGGCATAAGATTTTTAGCATAATGAGTGTTGCCCAGGTATTGCGGTTTAATTTTTAATCTTGATATTATTGGTTGAGTAACTTAAAAAATATTATGAAACTATAATAAAATCCTCACCAGGATTTGATGTTTTCCGTGAAGACTTTTGGCATTCCAATCTCTTGCAAATGTTCTCCTTCTTTCTCTGCCATTTTCTCTGGTGCCAAAACCCCAAGTAATCCACCTAGCAAGCTAGTAAGGCCTTCACTCAGCTCTGACAGGTAACCAGAGGCAGCATGAGACTGTGCCTCTTCTTCATTTGTATTAGCAGCTAGAGTAAACAACATGATATGTTAAAAACATACATCCAGATGTCATTATTTTTTCATGTACCTGAATATTTTGTAGACCTATCTTTATTCTGAATGCTCAGCACAAGAAGTTTACAGTCAAGAAATGTACAGCAAGGAAGGGGTGGCATTAAATAATTCTGTTCATTGTCTGTAAATACAATATGAGAATGTGTATTTCTGTCAATTGTTTTCTATGAGGAGCAGTGTGTTAAACATGTATGGTACTTACACTGGTTGTCTGCAGAAGGGGGTGGAGGAGGTGGTTGTGAGGGTCTGCACGAAGCTGAAGGAGTACGGTTGGCATCTGGCTTCATTTCCTTTTCAAGTTCCTCATTTTCTTCTGTGTGCACATTTTCTGTCATATGTGATGTCCTTTGCCTGCGAGCAGTTAAGCTGTCTTTCAGCATCATGAAAAACATGCTTTTCCCAGCTTTATTCTTGGTTTCGTGGTGCTTACATTTCATAAACCCTTCAAATATCTGCTGACAGCTGCCCTTCATTTCTACTGAGAGAGAACTGTAGCATGTTGGAAACAGTTCCATCACCCATGCAAATGTGTCACCAATGTGCTAGAAAGAAGAAGTTGAGTTTTCAGTTTAAAGTATATATGGTGGCTATGTATAGTTTTCATCTTGGCTTATGAATGTGTCTTTAAATGCTCAATGACCACAGCAGTGGTGTCCAGTTTTGCAAAGATTTATACTGCAATGTTTATGAACATTTATAAGTGTCTTAATATAGCACTTTAATTTATAGTTGATATTATTTGAAGCTACAGCTGGTTGGAAAGTTTCCTTACACACACACACACACACACACACACACACACACACACACACACACACACACACACACACACA
>NW_019776102.1:217804-236682 GCF_001039355.2 Lingula anatina | reverse complement strand
AAGGCTTCATTTAGAAAATGTACAGGATCTTTTGATGAAACAAGTTACACACACACACACACACACACACACACACACACACACACACACACACACACACACACACACAGAGGTACGTACGTACGTATGTATGTTAACACCTACCAGTAAAAAAGAAGCTATGGAAATGACAGCAATTCAAATATTCTGATTTTGTGGAATTAAGGCCTCATCACAATAAGTGTTTTATCTTCTGTTTTGTAGGAACGTGTAATTATGCTACAGGGGACTTCTCCTGCTTACAGAATTCATTACTTACTGTTTGGACAGTAAGGACACTAAAGAGGTTCTACCTAGAGCATGTGCTCTTAAAGAAAAATTTGGTGCACAATGTCATTGAGCAAATCATGAGTTAGTGAAAAATAGCTTTAAATTTGTTAATTCACTGATGGTGTCGAGCAGGGAGCTCCATTTAGATGATTTTCTTACATAATTGCGAGGCCATTAAGCTGTCACTCTCTCAAGACAGTATGCTAAAGATGGAACCCTAAGATGAAATGCTCAATGCCAAAATGCTTGTAAATTAACTACTAGTAAATAGCCTTACAGTAAATTATACAAGTACCATTTACATATAATCATACAATTTACCTCATATTCATTAACTTTGTCAATGCATATTTCCCTTTTAGAAATATCGATCACATATTGCAGGAAACCATATCCTATTCCCTTAGCAAACTCCCTACTTGTATCAGCCACTTTTACGATAAGTTTGAAAGTGCTGCTCAAGAGTTTCCACCTGTGAATGTCATCAGCAAAGTCAACTTCAGGAAACCCTGCCATGTATTTCCTTACTAAAGCCATGCATATCTGTGGGTAATTACAGTTAACCATTAGCCTTGCCACCACTTCTTCTTCATCAGGGTGTCTCACAAGGACATCAAAAACATTGCTCACACTAACTTGTATCTGCAGAGGACTGAATTCATTACTTAATAGTTTTGCAGCTTCAATTTCAATAAATTTCTCAATTTCTAGGACATCCATTGGATCGCCGTTGCTAGTGATGGTGACTGTTCTTGTCATTGTGTCTGGGGGTTTATCGGAATCTCCTGTGCTGATACCTTGTTCATTGCCCTGCATGTGTTGGAGTACTAGTGGTGCCATCAATGGTTCAGCAGGCACTTGGGCTTCCTCTGTGTCCAACTGCCCTCCCAACTCATCTTCACCATCACTTTCTTTTTCTGACAATTTCCTTGAAGCTTCTTTATCTTTCTCCTTTTGTTCTAGGTCAAGTTTTTCATCCTTGGTAAAACAAAAATTATTCTTCAATTAGAAAAGAGCACTAGAATGGCTTACATTCATTAAACTGATTAAAATTGCAATTAAACAGAACCTGTTTTAATGATGTTATGATGTTCCATATTCTTGAAACTTTCTGTATCCTACTCTTGATATATTAGATTAATTAAAAAAAAAAGAACTGAACCTGACCTTTAATCGATCATTCTCTTCAAATAAAAATCTAAAAAATAAAGCCGTGAAAGCCTTCATGGTAAGATATTACTCTGTAAATCTAGTAAAATACTGTGCCTTATCCCTAATACTGATATATACTAAGAGAATTGCACTAAACTTATAACACCACCAAATAATGTGAGTCTGATAGTACATAAGAAGCCCATGGCAAGATTTATTCACCATATCTTCACAGCATTCCTCATCAGAAGCTGTCGCTTGCTCATTTTCCCTCACAACATTTAGACCTTTTTCATTCCCACTATCTTTTTCTGTATCATCATCCGACTTCTCTTGAATGGAAAATGATCTTTCCAATTGCATTGCTGAATCCTCCTCTGGACTTCTGTTGACCGAGGCCATAATACAAGTCATAAAATATCTGAAACACAAAAATGAACCTGTAACATTATATCGGTACTAGAAAGACAATGTCCCATCAGCTGTACGGATAAATGATTTTAACACAACTTAAAAGTACCAAACAGTCTACGAGATTACATCACGGTACTGAAATTAACAATACAGAATTGATTAAAGATAAAGTTAAAGATAAAACATTAGCAGAGATAAATTTGACTGCAAAAGTGAACTCTTCCCTAGATCTGAATCCCTAAATCGTTAAGCCATCGGGGTCTCGCGCAGTTTAGTCCAATGTTTTGAACTGCATAGACAAGACTGTGACTAGAGTGATTAGTTTAAGATATATTGTGAAAGTTTTAGTCTAATTCGCCTGTATTTGTTAGTTACAGTCTCTGTATTTGCACTATCACTGATGATTACTTACCGACGCTTATATCATAAAACTGTTGACATTCCCCTTTTGGTTTCACTTTTTGGCGAAAGTGCCCGGAAGTTTTCAATGCCTCTGGGAATTCCCCGTGTTCACGGTATAGATGGCAGTTTCTTCCAAGATAAGCCACTATCTAGCATATGCCCAGCTAAAAGCGAGTGCTGGTGAGCTAAACTTATTTTATAACAGCTACGGATTTTTGAGGAAAATAAAAAAAGGCGAGGATTTTTTGCTCTGTTTTATGGTTATTTTTAACTTTTGGGACTTTGGAGTCACTTCCTATTCTGTGTTAATACAATGGGTGTTAACCCATTGTTCTTATTCCAAATCTTTACCAGAGATGAATAACTCCTTTATATTTTTTAAACCAAATAAGTAAAAATACTTGCTTCCTATTGTGTAATGTGGCGTCATTTTTATTAACCATAAAAGGTGGGGAGAAAAAAGCGCCAAAGCGCTATTTAATTGCATACCGCAATTAAGTAGAAATATGACTAAATAAAGTAGGAAAATACCTGAAATCGCGGGTTAGATGGGGAGGGAAGGTGGGTAAAAGAAAGTGGTCATAGTAAGTTCACCTTACCTTTTCTTGACTATACTTAATATATCAATCGACTCAGCGTTTTCTTCGCAAACTTCGTCCTCCGTGCTCTCTCTTTTTTCTTTCTTTCTTTCTTTCTTTCTTTGTTTTTGAATGGCCATCCCTTCTGACGTGTTTCTGTTGAAGACATTTTTAAATAAATTGTTAATTCTTAATGTTCGTTAGCTTTTTCTCTTTGGATGGAAATGGAAACGTGCATAGGGCCTATGGTATTTGACTCTAAACTCAAAAACGGATTTATATACATGAATCGTTATTTTCACAACGGTATTTGAAACAGTTTGTATTTTCAGGTTTTTTAAAGTTCATCCTTATTTAGTCACTTACGTTATTCAGGGGCGGATCCAAGATGATTTGAAGGGGGGGGGGGTCCGAGGATGCGAAGCCGACCCCCCCTTTGGCGTGGGGTTCGGGGGCGCTTAAGGATCCCGAAAAAAATGGTATTTAAGAGGGCGAATGGTGCCACTTGGTACAGTGTAGAACTATGATTCAGCTAGTCAAAATCATAATTTCAAGTGGAGACCATTAGTGTGTTTTTTTTTTTCAGTTTCAGAAATCGAAGGGGGGTCAGGAACCCCCTCCCCCTTTTAAATCCGCCACTGGCTATTGGAACAGTTATTTACAATTTAATCATTAAAATGATAATATCTTCGGTCCCATTTCTACATCACGTCTCATCCATTCATTTATTCATCATCAGTCATTTATTATTAATATGATGTGGGGGAGTATCGGTGTGGGGGAGTAACGGTGCGTCCACATCGGCAATTTTACAGGGGATGTAGGCCTATCGATGCGGTGATCTATCGGCGTATTGTCGTATCGATGCGCATAATAGCCTACAAAAAATTACTAAGGGGGGTTATTGGTGCGGGGGAGTAACGATGCGGGGGAGTATCGACATGACCCCACACCGCATACGTGACCGGAGTGTCGCTTGCAGTCTACATATACTGTACAAGTCGCCTTTGTGGTTTTATTGTCAACACACACCAATCATCTTATCATTAAGAAATATGACGATCATCCATCAGTTTAATGTATAATCGATTGTAGCAAAACTGAATTTTGAATAACAGAATATTTATTATTTTTATTTTATTACTTTTTACTTTTAAGTTAAAACCTTTAATCCTGCATGGTTGTGCTCGTCTATAAGTTCTTCGGCTTCTTTTCTAATAAAATTACTCATCATGTTCATTTATTTGTGTTTTCAAATGGTGTTTTTCAAAAAGAATGACAATCTTGATTTGAAAATATTTTTTTTATATTAGAGCCTAGTTTACATTAGTCAACGTACAGTAATGTTTGTAGAGTAAAGCAATAATCATGAATCATTTTACTTTCATTTTGCTTTTATAATTGTAATCTTATTAATTTGCTAACTGGATAATCAATTATTAGATGGAATTTTGACACCAGTGTCAGTACAATCACAGAGGTTTCTTGAAATACGATATGTTATATAGTATACGTCCATGACACAATTGGACTATGATCAATATGTACAGTAGGACAACCTTCAACCTGACTAGCAACGATTAGATATGATTAGAATGTCGTCATAGTTAAGGTGGAAATACCGTGGTTTCGATTATTCTGCATAAAAATCGTGGTCGACCCAGGGGATTTGCGCACAAGGACACTGAAGAACAGAAGATAAAGAGCTAAGGTACGTAGTCACTACAACAATAAGTGATCAATGAAACATCATGAACTACATTGACGACTGGCTGGTTCTTACCATTTTGGGGCTGGCTCTTGTACATTGCTGTGTAGATGAAATGTCGGCCCACTTCCGCGTTTTGTCATCCTCTGCCTTCTGAGTTTCCATGCACATTTTAATAGAGTAAATCAGCAGTTTGGTGTTCAGTCGGCATTAATAATGGGTTAGTTTCGTTTCGCACCCCGTTGAATTTTCAGTGGTAGCTTAGGTCTACTAGTTAGTACATCGCGTGATCGGCTGTTCCAGCTGAGCAAGGCCATTTATTTTCATTTCCAGCCAAACGCCGTGGTAGGACATAGGACTAATGCCATGGATATTTGGTAAGTGTATTAATTATGTTCAGGAACGATATAAGGGTTCGAAAGCCTTCCATGTAAAACACCCGCTGCCAAATTTTGACCTTCGCCAAGGAGGTTATGTTTTCACCCCTGTGTGTTTGTTTGTCTGTCTGTCTGTCATCAACATAACTTAAAAAGTTATGGGCCGATTTTGATGAAATTTCAGGAACTGTCAGAAGTGGGCCAAGGAACAGATGATTAGTTTTTGGTGGTGATCCGGATCAATAATCAATCAATAATCAATAATAAATATATTGAAAATTTAGGGGTGAAACGGCATTAGATGGAGACTTTTCTGCCTTGGCGGAGGTCTGCGCTCTCTGAGTGCTTTTCTATAGTCTTTCTATTTAGTATAGAATTACAAATTAACTCTGCAATCCTTTACTTTCTCTTGTACTTTGAACTTTATTCGATTTGATGTGCCTCTCTACTGCAGATTTAATTCTTTATCTTGTGTGTACGTAAGTCTTCCTGACGTTCACAGATAAATAGTGGTACCCTCTACCAGGGTGACAGATTATATAGGGAAAATGGGAAAATCCAGAGATAGTCAAATGACCGTCTATTTATCTAAAGACATATCTGTGAATATCCTGTGAAAAGTCAATATGTGGCCTTGGTAGAGGGTAGGACAGTGGTAACTCGCCTCTCTACTGTCGGTGTACTACATGTATCAACACATCCATGCAGTGCTGGAATCGACCGAGGCATATAACTGATAGTAAAGAGGTTTGTTTTCAGTGCCCTTAAAACACAAGGTGACGTCAGCAAGATTACGATTAAAACGTACCAAAGTCCACAACTTATTTTTACAGGCAAATCTCGGGATATGCAGATTTTTTAAACCATTTTTCGTCATTTATCCCGGACATCTCCAGAAGTGGAACATCGACAGAAACCAAAGAAACCAAAGAATCTTGCGACCTCATCCGAAATAAGCTTCAGGAATGTGACGACAAACTGCAGTATATGCATATGCAATTATGGTGGTGCTATTCGCTCATTGCATTTTTAGTCATAGTGATATTTATTGCAATGGTCTTAGCATACTTGCTAAAAATCCAACCCTGCAATGCCAAGAAAACCTGGCGACCGCAAGTGACCGAGAGACCAACGTTCGCTGTCGTTCCACGGACTTTACATGTAAATGTTATACTATTATTGAAGCTGGAATGATTGACGGACGCTTAAGGCGTCTCTTTCAGGAGTTTATTGTTGTTTATTGCTATCTTTCAAGAGTTTATTGCTGTACAAGTAAAAAAAAAAACAGAATGAGTTATGCCAATTCACAGCGGTGTACCGTTTTCCATATTGATAGCGAGACATAACACAGGTTTATTGTACTTTCAATTATTTCAATATTTTGACCGTATGATATAAATCCTCTGTTTTCAGTATGAGGTCCCAGACCGCCCAATAGACACCTGCGACCTTGCTTGCATATGCCAGTCCCGCGAAACCAAGGATCGTGTAAAAACTACACTTCTTCCCCAAATTATAGAGAGGTTGCCCTCTTTGACATCCAAGACCATCATAACTACCAAAGTAATGGTAGAAGAAGCCCACCTCATTCCAAGAGCAATGGTCTACCTCGTGTTTATTGACTGGAATACACGTGGTATTATAATAGAGAGCCCAAATGATCCACTACAAGGAAGTCTAGGAAGACGGATAGTGGAGGCTGTGAAAACTAGAGGAGGTATATCTATCACTTCTGGTTTACCGAGTTTTCTTTTTATACTATATAGAATCCTATTAAGATTCGACACAGGGTTTTTTTTATAATCAGGTTATTTGAGTTACATTAGTAATGAAATGGCAAATGTTTATTTTAAGTACAATTTTCACCCAGTTACACGGCGTTTTTAACCATAACAATATACAGATAAAGACTTTTTTCAAAATTAGATATTTAAGAACTAACTAAAAATCAAATTGTGTTTCAGTCATTTAAAAACAACCGTACATTTGTTTCAGGGCACCTTTTTGTAATTTACATCGGCCATCGTGAATCTCGCACTCTGGACACCCTTTATGACGAACGAATCCAAACAACGAGGACTAATGATCATTTGCGGCCTCTCGCGTCCAGCGACAGGTTCATCAGCATGCACAGACAATTTAATGAACTTCAGCTAGAAACGCTCTGCCAAGTGTTCAAAGATACATTCATTCTGTAAAAGAGAATGTTATTGAACTTGTAGGCATTGTTATAATATATTGAATTAATTGTATGCAGAAAAGAATCTGTATGCTTTATAGACACACCCAAATAATAATAATAATAAACTTTATTTAAAGAAGGTAAAACATGTTAAGTGCATACACTTTTCTTAAACATGGCCCTCTGGGGAGTTAAAATATTGTGTTAATGAATAAAAGATGAATAAATTTATCAAATTAAAATAATAATGGAGTAAAAATGGATCGAGTTAAAAGTAATAATAATAGACACTCAATATACATGTACTTTAATGCCTAATATTAAGGTTAAAGGATAAAACAATTAAATACGTTATTTTACATTTCATTTCAAAAATAACTTTTTGTTTTACTTTACCCATAACTGTCACTTTGCTTCTTTCAAAAACTTAAATATTAAATGAAGTGGTGGTTCTGACACTTGAGCGGCTCTCCTTGTGCTTAGTTATATGTATTCTATCCGGGATTTTCCGCCAAACTGAATTATCCTCGAAAAAAAAAGCAATTTCTCCTACTCAAAAGTCATTGCTCGACCAGTCCCTGCACTTGGATTCCATTTTTTATACCATATCTAATTAAATGACTTAGTTCTGAATGGCTGGCCAATTATTGACACCGATGTGTCCTCCTGTGCATTTCAGAAGGTAACATCGATAGTAGGTACTTTTACTTGAGGGGGTTTTAAGGCCTGGCTTTTGAAAAATAACTAGTTTTGTAAAATAAGTAGGCAATAAATGTGACTTTGGGGCATTTTAAATTCGTAGTGACCATTCCCACAGATATTTGGATCGATCTATCTCCCTGGAGAGTCTCACTAAATTGCTATCAACGTAACCGGCTTAAATGTCTGTCTATAAGCGTCTATGGAGGATCCATGAAAAGGCACAGCAGGCTCGTGCCACCCCATCCCCCAAGCTTTGAGGGTGCCTTCTCCCTCCCCAAACGGTATAAGCAAACAAAACCAAGCAATTTCCACCCCCGGACCCTTTATATTATAGCAAATTGTCTACCGGTCTGCTGTTAACTAGAGTACCCCCTGCCCCCCCCCCACCCCCCCCCCCAAGCAGAATCCTGAATCCGCCAGTGACCTCAGTGACATTTAACTGATTCATCAAATCTGATTTATCAGGCTATTTATGATGTCATTTCTCTACGTTTTTCCCCAATAATGTAACCTTTTACCTTGAAACAAAAGTGCTTTCTCACCCGATGTCGCGCCATGATGCGCTTGAGATTCTTTTTGTAAACGGAATGTTTTTTTTTATTTGTTGTTGTTATTCATTTAATTATGATATGGTGTATGATATACCAGTCGCAATTCTTTCCAGGTAAAGGGGATAAAAGTTACGCAGCAAATGTAAAAAAAATACCACCATGAGCAGCAAATTTGAGACATCCCAAGCAGCACAGGTGGGCTTTTTACACATCATTATTAACACGCATCTTAGAAAAAGTATACTTACGGCATAATTAGTTACTGGAAGTGAATGTTTTATTTCGGGGAAAAATTATTTTCGAAATTATCACATTATAGGCTGACAGTGAAGAAAATACAGAAAATGAAATAGAGGAGAAGTGTGAAATAATTCGCCAGCGCATAATAGAGAAATGTGAAAAGCAGTTAGATCTCAGGCAACGACGCATCATATTAATTGGTCCCCCGGGAGCAGGGAAAAGTTCCTTTGTGAATAGCATCGCTGCAGCAATGAGTAAATCATTCAGTATGGTCGCAGAAGCCGGATCCTTTGGAGACAGCAGAGGGGACGCTGAGTCTGGCATTACCCTCTACCTTAGTGACTTTCTCAACCTTGGCCTTGAGGAGTCCAAATTCGACGACTTGCCCACTTTGATTGACCTGACCGGGCTGCCAAACAACGAAAGATTAGACCTGCTCCAAGAGGTGTTGAGCATCGTCATATATGGACGTCTCCCTGAAAACGAGCGCGTCCAAGCTTTGTTCGACTTCGTTTACAGAGAGGGCAACGGTGTCAAGGATTTGCGCCTCAAGTATCCGGAGACACGCGAGTCCCGAGACCTGGAAGCCACGTGCATTGTGTTTGTCCTGAACGCTGATTCTGACAATGTGCCCGAGAGTTTAATGAAAGCAGTGACAACAGTCGTCATGAATGGTCCCAGGCGTGAGTGATACTTTTTTCAGATATAAACTTTAAGTACTTGTAATAATATCATTTCTGAGAAAATTGTAATGTTTGCATATTATTGGTTGTCATTTGTCACATTCATCACTTTCCTATCCTTTTTATGCGCATGTTTTGTTTTGTGTTTTGCAGAAATACGAATTTTCGGGCTCATCACTAAGAAAGACTTGGCGGAGAATGAGGAGGGATACCCAAGACTAAGAGAAGCGCTAGTCTCTAATTTGGGCTTGGTTGGGGTGACAAATCAACGCCTTGGAGAAGTAAAATGCTACTGCGATGCTAATTGTCAACCACCACGGCAACCTTGGCACTATCCGGCGCTCGACTTACCAATCTTAGAGTTCCTGGAACTCCTCCTTGACCCGGCCAACAGAGCAATAGACCGCCAAAAACCCTCCGGCCGCCGCTTGAGAAAGCCTCCAATGTCTTGGAATGGAAAAATGTGCCTGCTCTCCATCTTTATAGCTTTAGTTGCTGTCATATTATTTGCGGTATTTTCTAATCCCTCGAAACACCCTACAGGCAATAAAGGCAACAACTCGGGCTTTTAACCCGTTTTGCTCATTCGCAAATTGACTTGCAGTTTTGGTAATACAAAGAGACCTACGTGATGTACACGAAAGGAATGGATCCTATATACTCATTACTCTTGAAGAAATCTGATTCATTATGATACCTTATGAAATAACACATGACTCTAAGTAATAGGTCAGTGTCAACTGCTTTTGTCTTTAGAAGCGATTGGATGAGCACACACCAGAGATGACTGCCTGTTTGTCTGATTATTTTTATTTTTATTATTTATTTATTTATTTATTTTATTTTATTTATTTTATTATTTTTTTTTTTTTGAAGCAACGATATTTGAAAGTTTTGACTTGTAAAATAACTATAACTGTTTAACCATTATTGAAACTAGAGAAGCACTCCGAGAGCGCAGACCTCCGCCATGGCAGCAAAGTCTCCCCCCAATGCCGTTTCACCCCTAAATTTTCATTCTATAATGATTTAGTTTTTTATTTTTTATTATTGATTATTGACTGATTATTGATCTAGATCACCACCAAAAACTAATCACTTCTAAGTTAACCCATTTCTGACCTACCCTGAAAATTCCATCGAAATTCATCCATAACTTTTTGAGTTATGTTGATGACAAACAGACAGACAGACAGACAAACAGGGGTGAAAACATAACCTCCTTGGCGGAGGTAATTAACTTAATGCTAGTGTTCACTTGTCGACATCAATAAGAAGACAGGCTGTTTTAAACACCCACACGAGCAATATTATCAATATAATTCGACTAATAGACGTATTATAGAAGACCGCTGTCATCTAAGACCCCATTTCCAGAGATTAGATCGATCTACTTTAGATCCACCTAACTCCCTGGGGGTTCACGCTAAATAGCTGTCAGCCGGGCGGACACGAAAGTTAATTACCCCCTTACAGCTTGTAGTAGGCGGGACGGACATTTAAGCCGGATTATCTGACAGTAATCTAGTGAGACTCCCCGCGGGGATAGATCGATCTAAAAGCTCTGGGAATACAGCCTTACACTAGATAATTTTCTGGCTACAGTTTAGACCCAGACGTGCATCCAAATGAAGATTAAAATTCGCATATCTGCTTACATTGTGATACACACAAAATTGTTTGTAGTAGTAACCGGTAAAAAAGCATGTTGTTAGAACACTTT
The DNA here is from genome assembly GCF_001039355.2 of Lingula anatina. The sequence continues at coordinate 225,661 of NW_019776102.1, read as the reverse complement.
TTGCCATAAAAATTAAACGAATCATACGTAGGTGCTGTGAATTTACATGTAGGGGCCTACATATTTTCAGTGTTACATGTAGGTTGGGAACCAATAAAACTAATAACAAATTTCATATACTTTTTCTGTGTTTAGTTTCTATGACTTATTGTCCGTTGGAGGCAATAAAGCTACAAAAAAAAAAAAAAAAAAACAGGGATTGATTATCTTTTTACGCGTATACATGTAGTTACTCATCAAATGAAAAAAAAAAAAAACGCTTCACCAGTTTTACTCTCATACATTATGACCTATGGGGCCTACTTTAATCTTATGCCGCTTGTTTTTCGTGAATATCAAAGAGCACGCCATATTAATACAGTGGCGGTAGAAGCGTATCCGGCTCTCTGCATCTTCGGTCTGCAGTTGGAGCACGTAAACTGAAAGAAGTGAAGTTTTGCAGTATGAAACCGCCGGCTTTTGGCTTAGCTACTGTGTTCCTGCTCATTCTGCAGTTCTCTACAAGAGGTAGGCAAAATGTTCACCAAATGTTGAGATGTTTTATTATCCCGGAGTTAAAGAATCAGTTACTGATAGGAAATGGTGAGACTGAGTTCGGAAACTGTTAAACTGTTCTCTTGTTGGTGCTTATTTTCTTTTCTATTCTTTAAATGTGGGTTGAAGTGGTAAGTATTTTGGTAGGTATTTATCTTAAATACATTTGTTAAAACTGCAATAGAAAAGCGCTAAGAACCTATATTTTTTAGTGATCCATAGATGTACGGTCTCTTTTGTCTCAGTTTTTTTGTTTTTCTCAAAAAAGCATTTATAAAGCAGAAGTAGAAATGTACACATTTTAATATTTTAGAAATTAAAGCTCACTCGAGCTCAAAAAGGCTTCATGCTTCCCGTCATAGCAAGCCTAAGATCTCAGAAGGTAGGACTTAAGTGATTATCTGCACCTTGTGTTATATATANACAAAGTGCATTGTCTCAGAATTTCTAACCTTTTCTAGTGAAAAGCTCTATGGTATGCTTTGCGTGTGGACAGCAAGCCAATATCATTATCAATAGCCGATGTGGGGATCCATTCATAAGCGACACCAACGGCACGAACGCACGCAGCATTCAGATCTTACACTGCGACAATGGATGTTCAAAGTTTAAGGCAGAGATAGACGGTATGTAGGGTTACTTCCCAGGCATCCAAAGGATCCATTATATTCAGTATAATAAACTGAATCGTTTGGAATCTACAAGATGCATTTTATTTAGTATGTCAGATATCAAAATACCCTGGAGCTGGTTTTCAAAAGTAATAGGAGAAACTTCTTTCTTATCAATGGATAAAGTGCGTGTCTTTTATGTAAGTCGGATGTATTTCCAGACACATTTTCTTGGGTATTATTCATATTACACGATCCGTTAAAAAAAAAGAAAAAAGTTATATACTCCTTTATTTCAGGCCGTCAGCTAGTAATGAGAGGTTGTGCTTTAACTGGTGTACAAAAGGAACACTGTCGAGAACTGAGACACCATGGTGTGCTAGGCGAGATGTGTCAGTGCAGCTCAGACAGATGCAACACAGCAACCAGTGGATTTTTCTCTGTCGTTTTTGTTTTTTATCTGCAGTGCGCCATAGTTAGTTTAATAGGCGTCAGTGGGATGTTCCCTATATTAGGGCAGTGACAGTCTCACCTTGTGACAATCTTATGCCACTTGTTCTTCGTGAATATCAATGAGCACGCTGTGTAATACAGAGGGGGTGCAAGCACATCCCACTCTCTACATCTCTGGTATGAACAGTACTAAAACTGTACAGAATTCTTAAGGGGGGTCACATTGTGGAACGTTGCATGTACATGTGTGCCTTTCCTTTGCGCTTATTCTTGGGGTGACTTTGCCTGAGATATACTCACTCATGCCAGCGGTGTTGTCTCTCAAGCTACCGTGGATGCACAAGAAAAAAAGTCACCATTTTGTCCCTGGTCCGTGCTTATGGACACACAGTCTAACTGACGATGCAGTGCCAAGGGAAATGATTGCGATATTTGGCTGATACGCCAAACTAGGTTCATGCTTTACTACATAAATCGTAAGTCCTCACACAAGTACATGTAACATCTTTGTCTTTACAACGCTTTTGATAATACAAAGGCTTAATAACAAATCATCTATTTTTTCTTCAATTTTTTAGTCGATGCCTAAGATTTAAATTTAAACTTAAATTAAGGTACGCCGTGTTGGGTTTTATGCCACGTGGAAAATTACCTTAAATGGGTTAGCTTCTTATTTCTTTGCTTCCTGTGTTGAATAAACATATTAGTGTCTGAGTCTCGCGTGTCAAATTTTATGAAGATTTACAAAACATCATATTGCTTTATGTCACTGAGATTTAAACGATAAACCCAAACGATCTTTTACTTCATAAATATACCGCAATTTAAAATGTTCCCTTCATAAACCTCTAGTTCTCGTGACATGCAGTATTGTTTGAAAAAGATGTACATAGCACTCATACCCCCCTTGTTTGTATGTATTGAATAAGATTACGTATCTTCTATACTTTTAGATAGAAGCTAAACTACATTTTGAGCATGTTAGTTTGCACACGCCTCTCTCATGGCATATGTTTCCGTGATTTTATTTTCAATACTTCTCGACCAGATATAACGTGGAAATGTTACAGAGTAAAAAAAGTAAATGGTCAAGTCTTTGGTACGTAAATATCTTATCGAATAAACATGTTTGCCTTTCATTTAACGTTCTTGTATAAACGCCAAATGCAGTATCATCCACGTTGACATTTTATATGTTTACTATGGAACTACAAAAATGCTTCAAAACTAACTACAACTTACCTTTGCAATCTGATTATTGTTATTACAAACGTTTGGTTTAATTATAAATATTATACATCTGCTTAGACCAAAATGTGCATGCACATCCCTGGAAAGTGGAGTCCGGTCATAGAATTTGTTTGGGCATTCAAGGGAATGGAATAATAAGCCCAGTTGTTTCTTTTTTTTTTTCTTTTTTTAATTGGATCCCTTGGCAAAAGAAACAGTAGTGATGTATTTGTTTCAGTGAACCCTAGCTTTCCTACATTAAGATTAACAGTGTACACATATTTCAACAGAGACTTAAATAAATCACCGGTATACCCTCAACTAGAAAAAAATCACAGTAAGTGAGAACAAACAATTATAAAAAGTTTTTATTTTACATAAACTGTTGACAGGTGGTGGACAGCGACTTCCAGATAGATAAACTGCACGCACTGAGGTATGATCATGTACAGACTCAGGGCAGACTTACACCGGTTGTTGTGAAGATTTGTTCAAACTTGTTCTAAAACGGCTGTTGCCCTAAATCCAAGTACTCGGCACTTGGACTGCGGCTTCTGTAAACCTGTAAATCCGCGTGTAAACCTTGAATGGCTGGATGTTGGGAAACAATACAGTTATCCATAATCACTAATACATGTAAGGGACCCGTTTATATGAATATACACACTACAGGGGCGGATCCAGGATTATTTGAAGGCGGGGGGAGGGGGATCCGCAGATGTGAAGCCTCGACCCTCCTCCTCCCCCCCCCCTCTTGGCGTGGGCTTGGACATAATAAGAGAAGGCCTTTCCTTTTTACGTCCAAGGCGTGGGGTTCGAAAATTTTTGGTATTTTAGAGGGCGAACGAAGCCATTTGGGACGGTTTGGAACTTTGATTCATCTAGTCAAAATTCTAATTTCAAGAGGGGACCAGAGCTCGAAGGGGGGTGTCAGGACCCCCATGACCCCCCCCTCTAAATCCGCCACTGCACTATCGGTTTCTAACGGTAAGCAGAACCTTTGGCAATATTTCTGACTCTGGTATAGACAACATAGTGATAGTTTTTGTTGTTTACTCCGGCCAAGTGTCAAGGGGAATAATGCATGTACACTTATTGGAGTCGGTTTTTCTCAGTGTCGAAGGTTGAAATGAGAGTTTCTCAATGTATTATCACAATTATGATTATCGACATGCGAAACGCACAGGCTTTCACATGTTCTGCTCATCGCGCACAAACGATGGTCATGCGTATAGCATTTTATCATAAGTCTTGCCTAACTAAGAATCTAATTATTTGGTAAGTATGGAGATGACCATTGTATCATATTGTACACAGATTTCTTATTTTGATATATTTTATCGATGTAGCCATTACATCACTACTAACTAATTGGTATTTCATGTACCTGTAATTCACGTGGTGACCCATAGGTAACAAGGTTTTCTATTCATTTTGGGACCCCCCCCCCCAAAAAAAAAAAAAAAAAAAAAAAAAAAAAAAAAAAAAAAGGGCTCTATTTGATTATGCTTCAGGTAAGTAAAAAAGCACACACAATTACAAAACAAAACAGAATGAAATTACAAAACAGATGAATTAAATAGCCATATACATATATCAGTAGATAAATTAATTTCAAAAATAAAATCATTATAATATACCAGTTTTATACCAGTTAAGTCATATGAGTCTCAATAAAAGATAAGCCTACTATGAATTAAAGAAATATGAGCTGAAATCAGAAGAACCTGTGTTTAGACTGAAATACATGGCATAGGTGTGTAGATGATATGATTGGAGTGGGTTCCGCTGTCAACGCTACACGCATCATGTCAAACGAAGACGATGTGTTCTGTTTGTTGATCGTGGGTAGCACGAGACAGAGAAAAAATGGCTTCAATTACAACTGTTATTTTGACAGATAACTAAACAGGCCAAGTCACGTAACACCTCTTCTAAAATATCCGCCGTTTAATTGCCAATATTATACAACATAAAATTTCTACGGTTTTAATCTCGCTTTCACCTGTTTCTCAAAGAAAAAGAGAAAAAAGCGGACTTCATTTGCGTGTTATCACATTAAGACATGTATGATCTAATTTAGAGAAATAACAGACAAGAGATGAGAAAAATAATACACCCGTAGCCGACCATTTATACGACGCGTGTTAAACAACTATACCACACTTTAATAAGAATTCTCTGCCATGTTCCATTGAAAATGCAGTATGTGTTCGTTGCTGTTCTTTCTGGTAGCGTTATAACATGTTCTTAAAGATTTCTTTCGGAGTTAAAAGAAAATGTGAGAGAGTCAGCCTAATGAAAGTATTGATATACGCGCTGATGTTAACGAGGCACAAAGAGACCGAATGCAGGCCTTCATCTACAGGACACTGAACCCAGTGAAACGCAATAGAAAAGTGGTAACACTCACATACCAAATGTTCATATTGCGGCTGCGAAGACCGAAGGCGAAAGTGAGTCTCCAACTGCAATACAATACTTGGAGCGCCATAAGCTTCTTTCTTCCAACAATTTAGCAATTAGTGGCGAACTGAATCATATACCAAATATTATAGATTTGTGTGTCAAGGACACAGTGGTACCGGTATATTCATCTGTCTGTTTATAATCCAATACCTTCAATTCCATTACATTCTAAGCATATTTTCTTTGAAAAAAGCACCGAATAACACACATATCAGAATGGAATGATGAGTTTGTGAGTCTACACGTGCATTATTACAAAAGTCTGTTGAACAGTAGCAGAAATCGCCCTGCAAACCGTGTCTCACTTCTGACTGGCAATAATCCCCCGCTTCGTGTTGGTTTGCACACTTCCGTTCGACTCTCTGCTGGTCAACTGAAATATGAAACACAGATCTGTTCTTTTATTTTGACAAATTGCATTTTGGCAGCATATATTGCTTCGGTAAAGGATCACTACACTGCACCAGACTGAACTCTTGAAATCAAAGTTACTGCAATTGTTGAGATAAAAAATCTAGTTCAAATACAGATGCATGTACTTCAACAGAAATTAAGAAACAAAGACGCATTAATTAGCAAAGGTTGGGCATAACATGCAATAGTATTCCCTTCATCGGCCGTGTTATAATCATACAGTTTCGCACATAATGCTTTCTGTAAAACATCGATTTCCATCGAACTCTAATTTGAAAACGTCTTTACCGTGGATATCAGCTCTCCACTTTTGGCATCCTTCGAGGCAGTCGATAACATCAAAGTGGGAGTTATTGTTTGGAACAAAACTGTCCCAGCACGCCCTGTCTTTTATATCAATACAATGATAACACTTAACCGCTTTTCCAGGCGCTGAAAGAAAAAAAATACGTTTGCTCTAATTAAGTTGAGTTTAAGACGTTGTATTACCTTGTTTTCATGCACGGTCTTAAAAATAATCAAGGGTATCAGATTCACTGCGATTTAAATCAAGCACCTAACCTTTGCAGGCGATGTCAGGATTTCAAGATCCAATAAGACCAAACCTTAAGGGAACAGGCAACAGGCAACAGGGGCTTCTCAAGTCAATCCATGTCTACTGCTGTTAAGATATAGTATTTTACACATAAAACGGTATATAAGGGAAGTACACGGCGCATGAAAATAAATGCAGCCTGACGTAATGTATATTTCAGACTGCATGTTCAGATATATTTGCCGTCGATAAAGGAAATACCCTTAAACAATGGTATTTTTTTTCTGGTATTAAATATCTGTGATGTAGATAAAAACCTAATGTTTGGCATGGAGACCCACTTTCCATTATCTTTATGTCAAGTGCTTCTTAAATGCCATAGAAATAGTGGGTGGTTCAGTGCTGCTGCTGTTTAAATTAACGCAAGGATTCTGGACGAAATTTAAAGGTAATAGCCTTGATTCCGCCTTCAGTCATGCTCGGTACACACCTGACCAATGCTTCCATCAGAAACAGGTGAAACCTGGAATGTCTTGCCTCTAAGATACGTAATTGCATTTTGTCTGTATTTAAAACCCGACGGATGCACTATCAAATTTCACGCATGGAAGGCACAAGTTCAAAAGTTGAATAATATGCACATTGGCAGGAATATATTATCAAGAATGGTGAGACATTGTTGATATTGGTTAAAAGGGGTCGAGTAGCGAAATATTAAACTAAATACAGTGCGCGTCTTCTCTCGTTTCCATTGCTGTATTAGATACTGTATTTTTAAACGGAGTATAGAAGGGAGGTACACGACACGTGCAAATAAATGTAGCCTGGCGTTATATAAATCTCAGACTGAATTGCCTAAGCTATAGATGGTGGGTACACCTTTGGGTTTTACCATTTTCACCCTTTTTATGATTTTAGCGCAGTCATCTTATATATCAAAGGAGATATATTTAACGCACCTTATCTATTACTCCTACAGGACACGCTGGCAAATTTTAAACCCGTTGGATTTTAACTCTGATGCCAAATATCAGGGGTTTGAGAAACGCGTTGCACGGCCAAAAATGAAAACCAGCGTTTGCCTCGTTTTGTCAATGTGTTAATTGAAATTTGAGTGAATCTACATTTACCAAACCATGAATCATGCCATGTACCACTCATATTACCCTCTGATATTTGGGACTACTAAAATAGAATACAGAATTAAAGTATGAGCCATACAAATATTTGGTAACAAACTACTGGCGCACCCTGGGACCAGAGAGTACATTTATTTCGATGCAAGAAATCAGACGAGAGTTAAATTAAAAAAAAAAAACTTTCTAAACGCCCTCAGGTCGGCAGAAAAAAAGGTGTACTCTCCGGAGAAGACTCCTTGATAATGACCTCAGAGCAAACCGAATGGTAAAAGAACCTTTTTTTCTGGCACAGACTTGTAGCCACATAGAATACCATATGGAATGAGTTAGGGCGTACCGTGCAAAGGAGGGATCATCATTAAAAATATTCGTTATGACGATTTTGTTGTAATTCCAAACAGGTTTTATTTGATGTGTATACGATTGCAAGTTTATACATCTAAATGTTTTTTTTTTTTTTTTTTTTTAGAAG
>NW_019776102.1:193657-217329 GCF_001039355.2 Lingula anatina | reverse complement strand
GTGGAGTGTTCATTCTCAGGGACCATGACAACAATCTTTCAAAATGTTTTGCAAATTTTCTGTTGTTGGTGTTTCTTCTACATCGTTCAAGTCCTACAATGTACATATTTTGTCGATAAGAATTACACAGTTAAAAAAATATTAACAAATACATACTTCTGTTTCATATTGATGCTCGACTTTCATTTATCCAAACATTTTCGCGTAAATTGTGTCCCCGGCAGTTCCTTTTAAAATAATCTTAAATCATTTCGACACACACGCACTTACCTGTCAATAACAGCAGACCAAAAAGCACAAATATCTTAATATCCATTACAATTGATATATCAGGGCAATAGCAGTTGGAATCTACATGCAGATCAAGTGCTTTGCACTGGCTTCCAATCTTTGCTTGGGAACTTTCCTCTTTGCGCTAGTAATATCTGAGCTACGTTCGACGTATAGAACCTTGCTGGTAACTGCTTTCTCGAACAGTTGGGTGTTTCAGGTGGCATTAGAAAACATAGGCACCATCTTTCCGTATTACTTTGGCGTAATCTAATACCAGTCCCTGGCTATCTGCACATGGAGGAAATTAGAAATGCTGCTCCAAGCATCGAAGCATTCTTGGTAATAGTTGTGCGTATGACTAAATGCATTAGTCTTATATAACCTGACTGTTTATATAGTCCCTAAAGAAACTGTAAAGGACATTGGGTGGACATGCATTGCAATACTGATAAAAATGAATAAGTAAATAAAACGTAAGCTTGCCAATTGGGGGATATCACTAATATAAGGTACCAGGGAGGTTGTTGTTGTTATTCTTCTTCTTCTTATTATTATTATTATTATTATTATTTACATTGACAAAAATGTCGATACAAATCTTATCGGTGGCTTTAGTGGTATAGTCATGATTGCAATCCCTGGAATCAAAGTATGAGGCATCCCCATTTCTCTTGTTAACAACCCTCAGCATAGTTTGTTTTGTCTACGTTATAATCGAGAAAATACTCAAACAGCTTAATACTCAAACCAAATAGGCATTTTACAGATTAGATATCTGTTCTGAAGAATCTTCAAGGTGGCCTGCGCTGTAGTTTTGACTATGAAACTCAAACACGATGCATGGAAAACTTAATTAAAGACCGTTATTAAACGAATCGCTTTCACGTGCACATACAAGCGATTCCATAAAAATTAATTTGCATGACTGTGGATTATGTTTGTGATGTGTACAGTTTGTATAACATAACGATACGTTCTTGACAGCCAAATTCACCACTGCATTCCCCAAATAGCTCATTGCTTCCTTTCCATGAACGGAAACGGCGGGTAACACAACGTATGAATATGGAAAGCATATGTTTGCACGCAAAAATCCTAGAATACTCGCAGGTACGAAAAAAGTTCATTTATACCGAACGACTGTCACAGAAGACTCTTTATCTATTTTTATAGTGACCCAACGTAGGAGATATAAAGTTTGCAGAAATCATTATCTGTGGTAACATCCACATGACAAAACCATGTCTTAATTGGTTATGATACTGCTATTCTCGTAAAAATGTCAAGAAAATAAGCTTATCGAATTACTCATTGGTCTCATGAGGAAAGGGAACCCGAAATTTTCTCTTCATAAGTCAGATTAAGATAAAGCATAGTTCATTAAAGAAAGATAATGATTTAAAGCAATGTATTTTGGTGTTGCATTCATGATAATTTTCATATAGATGTCAATAAAATAAGTTTTACATGGTAGCGCGTAACGCATTGGTCTTATTAAACAAGAGAAACACCAAACGTACCCATTAATCCTCATTTTATGTTAGATTTGGATAGAAAGTTTCACAGCTAAAATAAGGAAAAAAAGGGCAAATATTGATTGTGTTAGAGTGACTTACTAAATCAGTAGCTCTACAACATCAGGCAAGTTGAAATTTTTTTAAAATGTGTTGATTACTTTACAATATACTCATATATGCACATACTGAAACATTTGGCACATGTGAAAATGATTCTTTGGATGGTTGCAATAAATCTACCACGTGGTCATGCTATTTTGACATATGAGAGATCCAGAGGATCCAAACAAACAGTGTTGCATGGACAAAATCAACCTCCTGAAGAACTTTGAACTTTTAAGGGATAACAACTGTTAATTTTGTCCAAAATAGATTTTCCTGGGGTAAACGACAATTTTACCATACTTACCAATAGTTAATGAATCCGTTGTGACATTCAAAGTTCGTCCCGTTTTTTTTTTTTTTCAATAATCTCTTTAAAGATTAGAACAGAGGACAGCCATCTATGGACGTCACGTACAAATTCCAGAATAATTGCCACGACTGTCATGGTGGTAAAATAGAATTTATTATATTTCTATGAGTTGTTTACAATATACTTATTGGGAAATGCGTTATCATTTTAAGTTCTCACTTATGAAGCTTTTCAAATAGCCTATTAATAAATAAATAAATGATTGAAAAAAATTGTGAAAATATGTCAAACGGCTACGATTATGTTCAGTGAACGTAAATGATCGTTTTTAAAGTGACTGCTTTAACTTTGCTCTGTACCCTATTTTGTCAAGAATTTTGAACACCCCTTTACATATCTTGCACCTAAACCCCCTTCATCTAAGGGTCAAGTACAGCGACGTTTTATTCTATGCAACTTTATATTATCTTATGTATACATTATTTGGCCTCGTGTGCTGTAGGAATAATAGATAAAATATCAGTTGCGAGGGATATCACAAAAGGTGTGTGATTAGTTTTCTCTCAGTGCAGATAAATTTAAATCGAAAAGATAAAACAAGTCGGATTTTAAAAATAATTTACAGGGTGACCCCACTCACCCCCTCCCCCCAAAAAAATTATAATAATATTTTGGTACCTAAATAGCAGAGCGTTGCCCATTCTTTCTTCATGGAGAGGGATATCACGATATAAAAACGTGAAGACACCGTGGGATAGTTGGAACCATTAGCAGTGCAGCACTGTCCCAATCTCCCCCACATAATGTTTGTGCTAATATTGCATTAAAATTTTTTGTGATTTTTATTTTCTATTTCTTATGTTTATGTTTTTACGTTTTCTTTCTAAAGAATAAATCAAGAAAATGCACATGAAAAACAAATAAGCACGCCTCAACATTTCAAAGAAAGATGTTTCTGGGAAGCTACGCAGGGCCATTTCCATGGTGGGGCTACCTGAATAGATCCGATGCCTCTTAATATTCTATCCCAAACGTGTTGGATAGGTATTAAAAAGTAACAGTAAATCACGGCTTGACAAACGTACATGGCGGACATAGGGGAAGCAAAATATTTTGTGAAATAAAAGGAAAAAGTTGGCTACAGTCATCGTAGCCTTTACATATATTGGCATAGCAGCATGCGGCCACGAATGAAATTAAGACCCCCGCGGGGATCTGCAGGAGAGGACTGGTTTACTACTCTATACCGGAAGCTAGCTCATTGATGAAATTAAACAGTGTGGCTGTTTTTGTTGCTGTTTTTCCTTTTAATAAAGGAAATTTGGTGTTTAATCTTTTGTAGTTTGGTTATTGTTATGTCTATTTGAAAGAACGCAAACGTGTAGATATAAAAATAAAGGGCGAACCGCCATAACCCATAGTGAATCGAAGGCAATGTCAATTGAGAAATTATCAATATATGTGTTGGATAATTAATTCTGACACTCTAATTGTCTTATAATATTAAATAACCCAAAAGTCCCAACTTACCCACCTAGTTCCAACTTACTTCGCAGTTGGGGCAAGTTGGAATATTTGGTTAGGCATGTTTACTCACATGTTTCTGATAACCGAAATAAGCCATCGGATGTTTTGTATCAAGAAATGTGTGGCAAATATCTGACTATTGTCAAGTGCTGTAGCTCTTCCTTCCGACCTTCGACAGCCGAGTTATAGTCCAAAATGTAAAAAGTATTCCAACCCACCCGCTCTCCCAGTATGAATTTCACGCCACATTAGATAACGCGCGAAAGCATGCGCAGAAGTGTGATGGGGGAGGAGATCTCCGAGTCAAAAGGTACTTGAGGTCATTGCCTGTAAACGAGGAGGCAAAGCTGACTCAGGACAAGGTTGAACTCCGGACTGGCTGAAACACAACACACTGAGAAAAGCAGAGATTGAGCGACCACTTCGGTTTTAATACGTCGTGATAAACGGAACGTAGGCCTACCTATAACCACAATAGTGACGCTTCCAATTTTAAAGATGTCTGGGAAATTCGAAGAGGTTTTAGAAAAAGTCGGTAAGTAAAGCATGTCCATAACTTCCCTGGCCAGTGAAAAAAGAGAAAAAGAAACAAATATAGATTGGCGGTTTACAATCATAAGCACAAAAAAAGGCTTTTTAACAAAATGAAGAAAAACAAAGGAAGTTAGAAACATGCAATTAGATAATTTAAAGCTGAGATCGTTTTGTCCTGAGACTGTTAGATGACCACACGCAATAGTACAATTTACTCTCGTTTGTTTACTCCAATTCAATCAGCGTTAAACACTGCGTCGGTGACTTGTTGTATTACCAGTGAGTTCTTGTCGAACGAATGGAATAATAACACTTGGTTCATTGTGCGTGATGCTGATCTTGTTCTCCATGAGACATACAATTGTACATCAATCGCCACACCTTTGACCAGGGTGAAATTGCTTGATTTCTAGTTATTAAAGATAAACAAATACACCGTTTTCCAATTAATGTGGGTCGGGCGAAAGAATTTCTCAGGCTTGAACAGAACGAAATTAATACTGACTGAATGAACTCTGCTCGATCAGCATATATATAGTGCAGCACGTGGCGCATGAGGGGCGGGGTTGTTATATATTGTCTCTCAATAAAATCCTCGGTGCTTTATGCAAATCTTATCATACATTGGGTGGAGGTGGGGTCTTATTGTACTTATCAATAAAACGACGAAATATTGATATCAGCAACGCATTTCCATTAAAAAAAAAACACACGTTATGTCAAGGTCAACAGGTGTATGCTCGCCTTGTACACTGATAAGCAAGAGCATAAGTCCAGTTAACGGTACACTAAATATTTTCATTGGCCTTTTTTCCTTCTAATACATGCATTTTATTCAAATAGTGGTAAGTCCTCACTATAACCGTCCCACTTAAAGCTCATTCCCAATCAAACTATCGTTTTATGTAGATCCAAATCCGCGTGGACTCTCGCTGAATGCAATCAGATTAACTCACCTCCTCTTGACTTTGAGTGGAATACAGAAAAGCTGGTGGCTTCACGAGCACTAAGTACGCTGGATACAAGAGGAGGCGCGATAATCTATTAATCTGATTGCGTCAATGCAAGACACCCTTCAACAAGCGAGAACCGTAAGCAGGTGTGTGGCATGATGAAGCCTGCAATTTCCCTCCAAGGCAACTCTTGCAAATACTGTGAGATACATGTATATTTTAAGAATCTCATGGTAAATGGTCCCATCCAACACAACAGAGGGCTCAGAGCTGGTCATGCATCATTGAAATGGTAGGAGGTTGGGGAATTGTCCGATAAAGGGGGAGTGCCCTAGAATCTCGTTCCATATACTTACTCCATTACTCCAAGTAACCCTGCGGTTCTACTATCCTGTCACACCGGTTTTGGCGGCAGACAAGGAGTGCTCTGTTTTGATGAGTGCGTAACGACCTTGTGGCCTGTTGACAGCACAAACGCTCAACACAAAAGAACCACCCATATATAATTTGTTAAATGATCAAGAATTTTGTATAAATGTATATTTTATTCATACTTTTTGCACCAGACTGACCTGGCGAAAAAGTAGCAGAGTAAATACTGACACACCCTAGACTATCAGTTCCACATCCACTGGATCTACTTATCCAACTTTTTACTGTATAGATATACCGGGGGTAGACCTTTGTCGTGAGAGTAGTTGTTTTTAAACCCTAGGGCTTACTAGAAGAGTGGCCGAGGTATATTTAGCCAAAAATATTTTCAGTCTTAGTTGAGTTTTTCATTATGAATGAAATTTGTCGTTGTTTAGATGCATGGTTTTACTGTATTAACGCACTCTGGGTAATGTCTTAGGGTAAAATGCGGCGACAACAATATCGATGGTTCAATTATCAGGACTGACCATTACACCCCATTTCCATAGATTTTTAGATCGATCTATCCCTGTGGGGAGTCTCACTAGATTACTGTCAGCTTGGCCGGGTTAAGCGTCTGTCCCGCCTACTAAAGGCTGTAAGGGGGTAATTAACTATGGTGCCCGCTCGACTGACTGCAATTTAGCGTGAACCCCCAGGGAGTTAGGTCGATCTAAAACTTAATCTCTGGGAAAGCACCCTTAGGTATAGAGTGGGCTGGTTCGACTCGGGCTCAGGAGTACAGTGAGCAACTTGTGAAAGCCCGCTTGGTAGTTTGACCAAGTGTCTCAAGCAACAGCGACAGAATGAAGAATATGATTTTTGTGATCAAAGCGCACGGGTTTTTTTATACTGGTTTGACCATCATCCATGTGATGACCAATACCCGTGTCTAATTTTCTAGTCTAATTTGGTTGTCATTATTCTTGGACTCATTTTTATAGATTGTTTTTTTCTATGTTGTTGAACCATACTTTCCTGAAATATCTTATATGTACGTCGACCGTAGCTTCACCTTACAACTCAACAATTTTTCTATTATTATTTACACGCCTGTAGCATCCAGGCTACAGTTTACGGGTGTTCTTGGAGATTACATCATTAAATAAACAATTAGCGTTGCAAAACAAATTCTTCCCGTGTACTGAATGCGTAGAGATCTTCATAGCAGATGTACCGTAGGTATGATGTTTTCACATTATTTTCAATTGTTTCATTATCTTCCCTTTTCCTTAAGAGTTTAATTATGGGTTCTTTTGATTAGGTATTGGTGAAATAGGCATAAATAAAATCATAACAACATGTCGATTACCAGGATTACATCAAATGTGTTAAGATATGTACGTTGCCAAATAAGTCCGTCTTATATGTTTGTTCTTCTGAATAACTGCTCCATTTAACTCCGTTTTTACTACAAGTACGACCTATGCACTGACGTACAGAATAGAATAGGCTTATTATTTTAGTATTGTGATAAGGGTAGGTCTATGCCTCCGGCCCCGTGGACCCATTTATCGCCATACGTCATATTTTTGAAGGTGAACAGTTTATAGTAAAATAAAAATAACAATGAAAATAGATATGACAGGTCGACTGTGAATTAAGTAAATAATTACGGTCAGTATATTACTGACTTCAAACAAGCGTTTGTGACACGAGTTTGCTCACGTTAAATGCCATTTCATTTTGAAGGACAGGTCTCTTTTCTTCTTTATTTCGAAGGCTGATCTTGAGAATAACTGGCCTAGTGATTCGTGACGGTTTACCCTCTGCCAGGGTCACAGATTGATTTTTTTTGCTAGATGTTACAGATATGTCTCTTGCTAATTCATGCCACTTTTCACCACTGTGAAAGATAAGTGCACTTAATAAATGTGCGGTGCTGGCGGTACGTGTTGGTTATAAGCAGATTATGAACAATCTCTTTACCAAGGGTGCTTATGAGATTGGCTGCTACTTCTGCTACTCACTTGCCCACCTTCGGGTAGGATTAATGAGCACATTCATATACTGGTATATACTGGCATGTATAGGTTTACATGAGTATCTGTTGATGATTTGTTGAAACTGTTCTAAACGATATTTTAAGCTGAAATAAAGGCCATTGAATACTGGTTTATTAATGTTTGTCACATTTTACTTTAAAGTCTCATTTAAGACTGACCGATGTTTTTATACGAAATAGAATTTAAAATTAAAAATCCGTAGCTGTTATAAAAATTATTGACACCTCGTTGTCGTCAACATGATTATTGGTCGCGTTTTTCTCACCATAACTGGTTCAGGCCCGTAGCCAAGGGG
This sequence comes from Lingula anatina, assembly GCF_001039355.2. The sequence goes on along the minus strand of NW_019776102.1, from coordinate 209,395 downwards.
GTTCGGGAGGGTTCAAAAGACCCCCCCTTCCTTTTGCTGGGAAAAGGTCCCTTCTGGGTAAAATTTTATCTAGGTACATGAAGGTTTTATGGTAAAAGGGCCACTTTTTCAGAAAAAGAACCCCCCTTTTGAAATTGCTGGCTACGGGCCTGTGGTTGTGGGTTGCGTAACTTCTATCTTGTCAATTCTCTCTTGCATCTCTTTCATTGATGCTAGCATAGAATATATCTTGGATCCTAGATTCTAGAAACAGCAGGATTATCTGACCCACATCTCCGACATTTTTATTTTGATTTTGAATTAAGCTAATCGGAAAGTAGCTTAGTTCAGTTAGTAACTGGGCTAGATTTGGATCTGGCCTGTGACATTTACTAGTACAGTTGTTTATCATTCAGTGATGTTAAGAGACCAGCAATGCGGGCTGATTTTCTATTTATGTCAAGGGTTTTATGTCAAGCGCCTTTGTTTTGATATCATGTTAATTAGAACTTCCTCTTTAAATCGATCTAACTTGGAGTCACACATTTTCTTATATGTTTATTTAATAAGATAAAATTTCATTATACTACCTTTGCAATATATATTGAATATATTGAATGCACACATAGAAATGATTAGAACACATACATAAATTATGAATCTCGCACATTACCAGTTTGCGATATACATGCATGCCTGGTTTTCATTATTATGGATCTTGTCAATCCTAATTCGCCCTCATTTGCTAGAAATGAAGCAATACAGAGTTATCATTCTCAATGACCAGCACTTCCACCGTCTTTTCACCTACTTCAGCTTTTTTTTATGCCGGGTGCATAGCAAGGAGACGACAGGTACCACAGGTACCATTTTTAAAATAGTTTTTACGACCCGGTCATGGTGGTCGAACCTATGACCTCCTCCATTAGAGCCATCCGGTCCAGTTCTTCGTGATGTCTTGTTTTTCATTAAGTTCTGTCACTACCGTGATAACTTTGTCTAGTTAAACCGATAACACAGTAACTGTGTTTATTGCTTCATTCATTTTTTTTGCGATTGCTTTGTTTCCGAAGGGGAAAACGCAAACGCTCGCAACACTGGATACGAAATTGGCTCCTCCTCTTCCTTTGTATGCTTCATGGTTGAGGACTCTATTTGTTTCATTCAGGCATTCACTCGTCGTTTTATTTTCGGGCGGGCTCTCTTTCTGAACCCCCCTTTCGATTGATTCGATGTACGCTCCCTATCCCTTCCTCCACTCCCCTTACTTTTTCATTTGACCTTTTTATATGTAGTGTTTTCAGTAAAACCTTCGAAGATAATTGAGCGTATTGCTGTACATGAGCTAGTATAGTATACAGGTACATGTGAGTAGGAACCGCACGCCACATTAGACAACGGCCGAGATACATGCGCAGAAGTGATTTGTGGGAGTTTCTCACCAGCATAACGTATTGTGGGGGCTGTTTTCGTAACGAGGAGGTAACTGTATGTGTGTAAGTTAGGACGGACCCCTCAGGACAGGGCAAAACACACCGAACGTCTGGATAGGCAGAGGTTGAGCGAGATTTGCTTCGGTTTCCACACGTCGTGATATACGGAGCGTAACTAATCAAGAGATCTGCCCAATAATTATATAACAAAGCGTCCAAGTTAAAAGATGTCTGGGAAATTCCAAGAGGTTTTAGAAAAAGTTGGTAAGTGAAGCACGTCCATTACTTCTGTGGTCAGTGAGATCATAGAATAAGAAATCTAGACAGACTGCACAACGACTGCACGGCGGTGTACAATATGTACAATAACAAGTTTTTCGAATAGATGGTATAAATATAACGAAATGCTGAAACAAAAAAGTTAATCCTATGCTGTTAGGTGGTATAATTAAACGCCGATATAATTTTGTCTGTTACATGAACACACGCAATACAATACGGTTCATTCAGTTTAAACCTTTGCCGGTGACCTGGTTGTATAAGCTGTGAGGCCATATTAACGCGCCATCTGTCGAAAGAATTGTGAATAACAACAAAAAATCCCTTAGCGTTGTGCCAATCATGTCTCATTCAGTCATCAATTGTCACACCTACCAGTGTGAAAATGGTTGAAAGAAAAGTCAAAAGATTTATAGCTTGTAAAGCTTAACGAATACATGCACTGCCTTCCTATTCGTGTGGTTCGGCAAAAGAAATTTTTAAGTTAGAACAGTAGTATTACAAAAAAATGACCAAATAGGCAGGAGCAGCATAAATATATTCATTGAGCAGCACGTGGTGCAACAGGGGCGGGGTTATGTTATATTGTCTGTCAATCAAATCCCCGATGCTCTAGCAAATCTTAACATATACATGCATTTGGAGGGGGGGGGGGGGGCAAATACTTTGTTATACATAGCACTAAAATACTGAAATATTGGTGTCAATACAAGTGTAATTACACTAAAAACACGCACATATACATGTACGTTATACCTTGGTACTGTATATGTGCAGGTCAATAGGCGTACGCTTACCTTAGGCTAAGTTCGTCAAGGAATTCGGTAGAACTAACTCAACTAACTACACTAAATATTTCATTTGACTTTTGCCCTCTAAAATATTCAAATAGTGGCGAGTCTTCATAATCGTGACACTTAGGCTAACTGTCCTTATAAACCACTCGCAAGCACAGACTCTGGTACACTTTACAGTCGTGAAGCGCCATGCCGATAGGCGTCGGCGACCATGAGCCTCCGTTTTCTCTCTCTCTGGAGTAATTTCTAGGGTTTCGTCGAAGGTCCGACCCAGGTTGTTACGCCGCCTAGTATCTTTTCTCTTTGTCTACTTCTGCTCCTTTGCCTAAAATCTTTCCTGTGGTTATGATGGCTTCCAGGTTGTCTTTTTTTTGCAGTGTCCGATAAAAGTGTTTTGTCTATGTTATTGTACTTACAAGTCATCCGGTGGTTTCTGAAAGATGGAGTAGGCCTACATGTAAGTTGAAAATACTTTCAAACAAATACAATGTATGTAAGCCTGCTAGTAAGACGTTAAATAGTTTTTGGGTAACTATGCCTTTGTCTCTCAACTGTAAAACTATATCTGCACTTCACTAACACTTTATTAAATCTTTGATGAACATTGATTGATTCATGGGATAAATGTTAAAATAGTTATTGTTAATTATGTCTATACAATACTATACTAATTTAAGATAATTGGATTTGAATGACGCACTAGTAGTTGTTTCTATCTTAATTCTTGTCATGGCAAAGGGCTGATGCGCAACACTGAACCAAGGAACTCTGTCCGGATTGCAAATTATTTTTAAAATAAAACCTTGATCCACTTAGAATTATGCGTATTACACCATAAAACTACGTTATCTAATATATCCACAAATTGTCAACAGACAGTCAACACTCCCGATCTCGTGGGGAGTCTCCCGATTTGGGGAGATATCTCCCGAACTCCCGCTTCAGACTTGAAATTTCCCGATCTATCACGAAATAATAGTGCCGTCACGTAATTCCTTTCTCAGTATACTGATTGAAGTTAGTAATATGCAGTTAACGATGAGAAGAAAATGCCGAAATAAAAACCACGTCGGGTCTTGGTGTGAGTAAGCCCAACCATCATTTAAAGCGCCGCTGCCTAGAAAGCATTTTTGTAATAACAACTTTTACAAGCAAACCTCTTCAGTTAACATTTAAATGAAGAACTTACCCCCCCCCCCTCCGTCTTTGTTCGCCTTACTTGAAAAATGTCACAGTACCTACATGTAGATCAAATTTTGATTCAGAGCGGACCTTCTTCCAAACCCCTGGCTACGTGCCTGGTTATCATAATACTTTCGATACATATCTTTTGATAAAACTCAATACAACTGTTGCATTGTGGGTTCTTAACCCGAAATGACCTCACAAAGCGGGAGGCCCCTTGAATAAAATGTGAAAGAAGTTCTAAAACGTCGAAAGGTAAATTCATGGATAAAAATTAGTAATTTTGTCCATAGTAAAATTTACATTTTCCAGTTCAAGAAGAGTTTGAAGAGTGGCTCGAGCACAATAGTTTTATTTAAAAGACTGGTAAATTTGTAGGTATTGTAGACGCTCAGAGGGTGGGAAATGAGGCTCACATCATAATTGTAACCACTACTTGAGGTGTGCAAGCAGCTGCGCTACATGTATCCCCGATGACAGCGCCACGATGGACACTAAAATATCGAAGTGCGAAATTAACTTGTTTCAACTGTCGATTAAAACGGGCTGTTACTATGACTAGGTTATAAAACAGCTGATAAAATTCTTAACAAGATATATTATCAATATTGTACATTAATGTCAAATACTGAAAGACTAATAATTAGAAATGTAAAGACGTATTTCGAGTCAATTAAAAAAAAACGACCAAGTATAACCATATAAACTGACAGTCAATGAAAATGCATCAGGAAACTTTCTTGTACTTTTTAACCGAGAATCGATTCCAACCATATAAACGAGTACAAGTGCACTTGTTTGGGCTGACCACTCGGATGTTTAAAATTTCCGCTTCAGTGATTTTGTGGTCAGCTGTTACAAAATCATGTGTTTTTCCTGTCTCGTGATTGGTGTGAATTAATCAGGTTCAATATATGGTGATAAATTAAGCCTATTTAAGTTAGTCACAAAATCCAGTGTGACACATGACAAAAAAGTTCAGTAATGCCACGTCTGACACTGGAAGAGCGACTGCGGGCCCTGGGGATGCTGGAGGCTGGGCGGAACCAAAGAGATTTGATCACGTGACATTGCATTTTAATGATCTTTTCTGACCTTTATTTCACCTTGTGTGACTGAATAAGGGGTCATATTTCACACGAAAGCTGTTATTTTCTTAATGTGTTAAAGGAACTTAAAGTATTATTTGATAAGTAAATGATGCGTTTTCATTGACTGTCATTATAGTTTCAAATAGTATTACTGAGAGAAATACCAAAAAAACATCGTTTCATATTTCACAAAAAAAGATATTTGAACGGACATTTTTTGTTTTCTTTATGTGGTGTATATATATATATATATATCCTTCAGCGCTCTCATTTGTATATAACAAGTATGCGAGCGGCTTTATCCAAACATGGGATTGAGGGTGATGATTTTGCAATGCGAGCGCAGTTCTACATCATTTAGCGGAAAATTTGGGGTTTTTTGGGGGGTAAGCGAGGGATTAATTTTGTTAATGAATTGGCATGTCAACTTTATTTTAGTCAGACATGTATAAAAAACTAGCATAAGTGGTTTATAATTGTAGCTGGGAATCCTCGCTCGATTTATATGTAACTTTAATGAATTACTTGGCCGATTTGATTAACTTTCATAATTTTACGTAGTATTTTATGTAGTATTTGAATATAGCAAACTACTAATTCATTTCTTAAAGAAATGAGGAATTTCTTTCCAGTACGTTGAAAAAATGGCTTTTATTGTATAACCTCACCATCCTAATCATTTTAACAATTTGACAATGTAACAAATTGTTCCCTGTATGAAATGTTATGGCCTTAGGGATATAAACATCTCTATCAAATATTCAATAAGACTCATCATCCTAAAAATTATGATGTGACGAGTCGGCAAAGGTTATTATTTACAAACAATTTTGCACAAATTTCATTTGTTGGGTTGCAAAGGGCGAAAACATATAATCATTAGGCGGGGAAAGTAAAGCGCCTCCGAGAAAAGGGCTTATTATTAGGAGTGAAGAAATGATGAGTTAGACAGGTATTTTGAAGTGATAGTAGTTGAGGGGAGGGAGGAGGCGACAGATTTTATGGATAAGATTTCCTACCTTTCCTCTGACTCTTTTACTTTTTACTTCTCTTTCTTTGCGTTTGCTCACGTGCTGACACCTCGAAAACTGGAAATATTCTGCTCACGGGCCCTCTCCCGTGTTTATATCACGTGATATGAGCCAATGGTCTCATTGGCCGATAGGTCGAATTGATTGACACTAGCCGGTGTTGCATAAGTAGTACTCGCCACACATTGTAAAATCTCCCTGCTCGTTGGTGCCGGTGTAACAGGAATGGACGTCCGTTAGGAACCGTAGTCCGCTTCCCAGAGCTTTGTACAGGTGACATTCGTCCCATATGCTAACCGCAATACACCAACTAACCCTAACCTGTACTAATCATATGGAAGCCCGGACTTTCATTCCTAGCTTCCATTCCAGTTAGCGTTACACCTGTCAATCTTTTGCGCGCCAGTTAAGGGAGACCCCGCATACGTTGGATTATAAACTAATTTATCCCATGCAAACGATAATTTTGTTTTTTATAATCTGCACATATCGACTAAAGAATAATTTGCTAGTTTGTGATTATATGATTTTGGTATGGCGTAAGCGGGAGTCGTCATATTCTAGTTGCAGTTTAGATGATGCGAAAACATAATCATTTAAGGTGGGGGAAGTAAACTGAACATGTACATATGCACTCTATTTATCCAACGAAGTGATTTACCTGATGGACAAATTGTTTGAATAATTTGTCCATGTTTACCCGATTATAGGATTGCATCATATGAGTGAAAATGTACACGCTGACAAAATAGTTACGTCTCAGATGTTTGTTCTACTGTCAACTGGTACATAAAACAGTTTTTGCAATGTGCACGGCTTATAATAATTACGCAATGGCGTACGTGTCGGACTTACCTNTACGCCAATCGTTACACCCTTCCACCTATAGCAGCATGTGTTGACATATAAACCTCTTTACTTCAATTCGTTTCTGTACTGGTGCATAGACTGTCATGACCTTGTACAATATAATGTAATAACAACAATACAACTGGTGCATTACCATTCTGTAATTGGTATTTGTGTTCCCAATATGTGACTGAACAAATACCGGGTATATACTGGGGTATCGTTATGTAATGAACTGATGTACTAGTTAAATTACTAATAAAACATTCAAGCTAAGCGGTGAGATATAACTTCATAGTGTTTACAGATTTTTCATAAACACAAATCAAGAAGCATACGGTTACAGTCATATGTAACATAATATGGAGTGTTTCAAATTTACAAGGAAAGGAGGAAGAACTACAATTCCATAGGTAAATAAATAACACATTTACACAGATATAAATACTGTGACATGGTTTAGTCCCACTGCCGAGTCACTGCTCAAAACAGTGTGACCATACACTGACAGTTTTTTTCAAGGAATAGGTTTAGAGTTACCAAATAGAGCAATTACTTCATTTCTTTTCTTTGATGATTTTTAAATAAAATTGGAAAGGGAAACTAAATTATCTTTGCTGGCTCTTAAATACTTTGCATAATTTACTTTGTGATGACCTTTTATCACCCTTTAGTATTGAGGTTTTACTTTAGAAGGTCTCTCGGTCTGTTATGTCAACAGAGCCCGGCTATTATGTTATTGGATCCCCTACACTTAACATGGGCATTTAGGGTGGTGACTGGTATCATTATTTTCTCTTATTTTCTACTAGTATTGTACCCTCTAATACGACAAGAAGCCAACAGTTATTGAAAGTGATATAAAACAATAATACAAACGATGGTAATCGCTTATAAATTTGGTGACATTTGGTAGAGTGCTTTCAATTTTATTGACATTTTAAAATCATTGCAGAACAGTACATATGCACCTTGTTTTGCGTATTTTTGTGTTGCTTTCTAAGACGACATTACTGGCGCATAGAAGTTCGCCTTAATAACTGAAAAGTGTGTTCATTTCCTCTTCGACGTTCAGGCACTAGAGGACCCCTACTGACCACTGAGGAATTTTTGTCGTAGGCTATGGCTACATAACAGACATAACAACAAAAAATGTTGGTGTACAAAAATATTTTGATGATTGGAATATAACATCCGATGCTTGGCAGTAATACTTCATTATATTGATTTAAGAAACGGATTATAAGTAACACCTCAAAGAATGTAACCTACACTGGTCCTAGCAATTTTGCTGTGAATTCATCCTCAATAATAGCTGTTAAACTATTTCAGGCGGCATTGGGCGGCGACAACTAGCTATCTTCGCTGCAATTAATCTCACTGATTTCGTGACGGCGTGGACTATAATGCTGCCTGTATTCACTGGAATGATTCCTCACTGGACATGTCCTGTAACAGGACATAATCTTAACCTCACAAACTCAACTAATAGAATAAACGGCACGTCAACTGTTGGAATCTACAACATAACAATGGCCGATGGAAATTCTTCCCTGGTTCAGCGAGACGTTTGCCAAAAGAATGCCACGTTTGGGATATGCGATGGCATACAGTATGTCTCAGATTTCACGTCTGTGGTAACAGAGGTAGTGATGACTTGATTATTTTTCTTAGTTAAATTATGATGTATTTTCTGCCTTCTCTACAGTGCTATTCAAACAACAATAGAATAATATTTTAAACGCCCATATTAGGCCTCATTATGTCTTTGGATTTTATACATATAGTTAAAAAACAAATAAAATTTTTTAGAGTTAATATAATTTTATTGATGTCAAATGGTCTGACCGTGAAAATATATTTGAAAAATATATCAAATTGAGAAAATTGCACGGCAAAAATAATAATGCAAAGAATAAACATCTTTGAATGGATTTCTTTTGAACTAAGTTGTTTCTATTTTGACATATACATGCTTTGTTTTCAGTGGAACTTGATCTGTGACTTAGATGAAATAAGCGACCTCATCACAACGATCCAAATGATTGGCATTGTTTTTGGGGCTTTTTTGATCAGCCATCTTGCCGATATGTTTGGTCGAAAGAAGGTCTGGATTTCGGTGGTGACCCTCAACTCAATGGTAGGGTTCGCAAATGCGTTCTCTCCATACTGGGAAATGTTTGCTGCCATGCGCTTCTTTAACGGAATGGCTAGCGGGGGTAAGTGTGAAAGGTTGGGGTACATACATGATCAGCTGTTAGTGATTATTTGAATAACTATTTACAAAACGATTTATACTTTAAATGCATTTTTAAAAGAACATCTACAACATCTATTTTTGAAATCGACGAAATGTGACGACAGCATCGTTTTAGTTGTTTTCGTGTGTATCGATTTCAGCCTTTTCATACGTTGGGCAAGTGAGACAAGAGAAATATATTCCCAGCAATGTAGGTTAGGTTTTAGTCGGAGTATTGGTGTTAGTACATAGGACGATTGTCACCTGTACAAAGTAATAGAGAACGGACGACGGTTCATATAGGGCCTATCCTTCCTGTCGCACCGGTTTCAAAAACGAACTTGAGGTCGAACATTTTTCTGCACTTTTAGACCAACATTTTAATATTGGCCTGAAGCTTTAGACACACCTTAGTTTTTAGAAAATATATCTAGACTACTGCTGATCTATCATTGATCAAAACAGTCTATAGATAGATTTTTTATGAAACTGCACCCTAAATTGGCAACAGGAAACTATTAATCACTTTTCTCCATTTTTCAGGTTTGCTTATATTGAGCTTTATCTGGCCGCTGGAATTCATTGGGACGAAATACCGCAGTATATGCGGCGCGGTGAGCTTCTGGCAAATAGGGACCATGTGTCTTGCGCTACTGGCATATTTTGTTCGAGACTGGAGGACACTAGTAATGGTGACATCATTATTCCCAGGGGTACTGTTCTGGATATTGTACAGGTAAACTAACTGACCATGCGAGCTCTGAAAAACCACTAGGGATTATTATGAGTGATGACCTATCATGGAATATCCATATACAGAAAATTAGAAAGGCAGTGGATGGTGATCTTTTTAAGAAAATTAAAAACCCAACTCCTAGTAGCAACAAGAAAGCTTTTTATAATGCACATGTAACCTCTCACCTGCACTACTGCTCCACCGTATGGAGCAGTAGTCAAAAATCTATGAATTACATAAGTATAAAAATGTGCCGCTACATTACTTTTAAATTCACCAGATACAGAGGCACAAAACCATTACTCTTTTTATTTAAACTACAATATTTAAAGATGGCTCAGCATTTTATGAAAGAATAGATTTTAGAAAACTTACTAATATATTAATTTCGAAATGATTTGACACCTAGGTACCCGAGTAAGTTATTTAAAAAATGAAATAGCTAATATTACAAAGAGACCAACCAAATCTTCAACTAAAGAGCAGTTATATTTGCCAGGCGGCAAGCACGTTTTAATCAATGGGCCCGTTTGTAGTTCTATACTTTTAGGAATATAATGTTGATTGTGTCATTAGAAATTTGAAAACATAATTTTTTTAAAAACGGCCTGATTAAATTTTATCAAAATGAGGACTGTTATTGTTGCAATTGTTTTAATTTGTATATATGCTTTTGTTGTTATTTTGAGTCTGAACACAATCCTTTATATTTTTTACCTATTTTAAAGATGTTTTATTTGTATACTTTTTATCACCTCAAGAGAGCCACGGGGAAGATAAATTATATATTTATCATTTTTTTACCACCAATAAGTAAAGTTTAATAAATAAATAAATAAATAAATACCGCTGGGAACTTACCTTCCCTCAGCAGTAGTTCTGTTTTGAATTTAAGTCTTAATAAAAATAATAATAATAACATAAAACATAAATTTACTAGAGCATTTTGACATTCAAACACCAATATTATTGAAGTTAACTTAAAAATACTATTTAATGATTGAAACCTCTTGCCTCTTTTCGTATGCCTAGATTTTTGCCTGAGAGCCCAAGGTGGCTTGCGATGAATAACCGTCTAGAGGAAGCTATGGCTATTTTGGAGGCTATAGCTAAGACTAACAAGAAGCCGCTTCCAGATAAGGACGTTCTGCAGAAGGCAGTAGAGGTACATACTTTAAAACAAAAATAAATTTATAATATTTGATTTATTTATATATAGCACATCAGTGTTAAATCATGTCTGAATACAATAGCCCGAGAGTTATTCTTACCAGTGCCATATTCTCATTATAGAGGCAGTTTTTAAAGTATTACTATGGGCAGAATATGATACAGGTGAAATATATTAGAATGGTTATTCTGATAACTTTAAAATAGATCATTTTCATTTCATTTAAAGGAAGATAAGAATATCGAAGAAAAACTAAAAAAATACAATTTTAGTGATCTGTTCAGGACTCCTACGTCGACCCTTCACACTTTAGTGCTTATGTTTGTATGGTGAGTAATATTTTAGCGCATGCTCACGCGCAGGCACGCACACACATAGGAAACTAAACCATTCACAACCAAACCCCTAAACGCATGGCACTTAATTATAGATGTAGCTCGAGTCAACGTACAACTACATGTATCCAGGAAGTTAAGTTACTACAGATATAAGTACAAATACATGTATCAAGGAAGTTTAGTAACTACAGATATAAGCATAAATACAAAATAAACCCATGGTTTTAAATTGATCGACAACGCTTACTTAATTATTCTTCTTGTTTATAAAATCGAGTATTAATATATTGTTTTAGGTTTGTCTGCACGTCTTCGTACTATGGTCTATCGTTAAATGTGAAGCACATGCCTGGGGACATCTACGTCACCACTGTTCTTCTGGGACTGGTTGAGTGGCCTGCGGTTCTCTCGACTACCTGTCTTAATAACGTGTAAGTAATACAGTGCCTGTTCTGGGGGTTTCAGTTCCTAAGCAAAATATCAGGCCTGCTGCTAAATTGCAGTAAATTTGCTGCAAACTGCAATTCCTTCTAGCAAATTTGCATCAAATTTGCTGAAATATTGTTGCAAATTGCTGCAAACTTTTTCATTTTGCTAAGGGATCTTATTCATTAATAAAGTAGTTGTGATATGACCAGCAAATGTTGCGTCCCCCCCTTTCTGCTTTACAATAATGTTCAATGAAAGAGACATATCGTCTGAAGTACCGGTAGAGAAGTTTTCCCCCAGCAAAATTCGTCAAGATAAATGTTATTTTGCAGCAAAATGCCCTTCTTCATTTCATTTTATTTGCTCAATAAAGTTCACGTGGCTAGATGACTGTGAATAGATGTGCATTTCAGCATTGGTCGTCGACCCACGATGTTTGGTTATAACCTGATTGGAAGCCTTGCTATGCTGTCTGTCATAATCGTGCATCTTTCAGGTAATAGTCATAATGCTTTTAAAATGTAATATTTTTCGTTTACATGTAATTTTCGTTTTCATTTAAATGTATTATTTTTCGTTTACAGCACGTTATCTTAGAAGTAATTTTGTTCACCCTTTCGATACTTTTACGAAATTCACGCAGTGTCCTATTGCATCCTCACTTTACCCGTTCAGTTTTTAACAATTTAAAGGCAATACCATTATATGCCCCCGCACCTGCTTTCAAATTCCAGTGTTTTTCGACAAATAATGAAGTTAAAATGTTTTGGGATGTATAAGCCATATAATTGCTTTATTGCAGTTTATATTAATAAAGTTATCCTACACATTTTACCACCATTCGAATTTTTCCTTGACATGCGTCCCCTTTTCTGGCCTCTACATTTTATTTACGTTAGGAAGCGCCAAACGTAGGGCCTAATAGTTATATTATTTTATATTTTAGGGCAAATGGAAAGCCAAGAGATCTTAATTACAGTTCTTGCGCTGGTTGGTAAAATGGGAATTTCTTCAGCATGGGCTGTTGCTTATCTTTACACGGCAGAACTATTTCCTACGGTTGTAAGGTACGTTGCTCTGCTCTGACCCTCTCTATCTCTCTCTCACACTCACACACGCCAAGACACAAATATGTTTTCTCTTTCTCTCTGTCTCTCTCTCTCTCTTTCACACACACACACACACACACACACACACACACACACACACACACTCACTTATTGGATTAACCGAACAACTAAAGTAAAAGTACAGCAACCGAAGGTTAAATGTAAGACTGCAAAAGGCCAGCTTGAAAGAAATAATTGCATATTTTCATGGATGTCATATATAACTTCAGGAGCATTGGTTGTGGTGCAGCTTCGATAGCCGGAAGAATAGGTGGCGTTGTAGCGCCCCAGTTTGTATATTTGGTAAGCACTATAGCAAGTAACGTTGTTATCCCTTTACACACGCTATCTAGAGCGATGCCACGGTATATTTGCCAGGTTTAGGCCTATATTACCCGGTACCAACTACAAAATGATGCCAGACTTTAACGAATAGGACTGAAGGTGCCAAGGCGAAAAAGATTGTTTATCGACGGATTGCTTTGAAAATTTAGACTCTGTAGGGAAACCATGTACTGGCAGGGCCGTAGCCTCCGGGGGGGCAGGGGGGGCAGCTTGATTGGATTGTTTTTCTTTCTTGATGTCTGTAAATTCGACAGCTTTGCTGTCTTGTTATTTTTTTGTCAAAAAGAGAGAAAATTGATACATTATACTTACAACTTTGATCTCATGTGTTCCAGGCAAAGGTGACCCCAGTGCTTCCTTTCATCTTATTCAGCAGTTTAGGATTAGCGGCGGCTTTCACCGGGCTTCTTTTGCCAGAAACGCGCTCAAAGGGATTGTCGGACGCGCTGCCTGAATGGTCATGGTGCGGTCGTAATCGGACTACTGGCGACGATGACCGCGATGACATAACACGGCACCAAGGCTGAATTGCCGGGATTATGTTGAATGAAGGAAAGATTGCAGAGCTTGGAAAAGCTTACAAGCCTTAATCATTATCCAAAACATTGGTCATTATTTTCGTTTTTGAAACAAAACTATAACGGATGCTGAATAAACTAGTTGTTCTGATATCAAACTGGTGTTCTTAAAAAGGGATAATGATTTGCATCTGACGTCAAAACGCACAAGAAATAAAGGAAAAATTAAAACTTTTTGAGTGAAAATTAATTTGTCCGATTCTGCACTGAACCAACCGGAAATCATAAAAGTATGCGCGTTGCACGTTGGGTTCAAGTTGTTTTAAAAGGCAAAATCGCCTCTGCCGTCCAGATAAAACAGTACTCTGTTAACCAAATGGTCAAAACTGGCAGTGAGACAAAACGATTTACCCAGTAAACTATAGTAGTGTAGTTAGAAACCGTGGTTGGTTACTGATTTCTGAGGTGATTGGTAATAAACGACGAAATACAGAAGCCAGCGTTTATGATACTTAATTTTTTATTTCTCACATACGTGACAAGTCTGTCACCTAAGCAAGAACAGTCTTTGACGATCTACCCGTATCTATATGCTGACACGGGCTAAATGCTATTTTTACTCTACGTAAAACTTGAATATATATATTTGTGTCCGATTTGAAAACAAGAGTAATAAAACTTAATACTGGGACTACATTACTTCTTATAACATTAAAATATTTTACGGGTGGAAAATTTACATAACGCTCGGGCTGGCTGGAAAAGATACATTTTTATTCACTGGGTGTTTGTGTGAAACGTGTGTGTGTGTGTGTGTGTGTGTGTGTGTAAGCGGTTGGGGGGGGGGTAAATAAATCATAAGTTCCACTATTGTACTCATATGCAGTATAGTTGAAAAATGAGAGACAAATGAAATAAAAAAACAAATATTCCATCAGGAAATGAATAGCATTTTTACAGGTGAGATAAATATTTATGTACAATGACAAAAAGGTGACTGGTACAATATGTCTTGTTACCACCGAGCGGAGTATTTTGTGAAGGGCGACTTGATTTACTCTGTTAGATCTACATTGTTGCAAAATAAATACTGAAGATATCAGGGTTTTTTTAAAAATCAAATTGTGGGAGTGAAAGAATGGCGTAATCAGTCGTTTTATCTCTGCGTTTACTTGTTCAGATGAATATATATTCTTACAGCGTTTATTTGACAGCATACATTTTGTTAAGTCTAAGATATCTCCTTGTCCACCTCTTTTTATACAATATGTCTGTCTGGCACAAACTAATTGAACGAATGTAGATAACGAGTAACCGTTTTTTTTTTGCACAGAAAGATAAGGCTGTTTTTCTTTTTTTTTTTTTAGCATAAAAGTCTCTTATGCCTTTAAAATTTGAAATATATCTTTCAACTGTGACTTGTAAAATTCATCACTGGGACGGCACGTAAATTCTGAGAGTCACGTTTCACCTGTGTCAGGCTTAATTTTCATCACCGTATAGTTATGCAGCAAAGGTGAATTATGAGGAGCTACACCCCATTGTAGACCACCGTTGATCGCGGCACTACCACAAACTGTCACTTGTAAAGTTCATCGCTAGGACCGAACATGTTAGTTCTGAGAGTCAGTTTTCACTTGGATCGGGCTTAATTTGCATCACCGTATAGTTAAGCCTCAAAGGTGTATTAGAAGGAGCACCCCAACGTAGATAGTGTAGAGGTGTGTTCAGCACGGCACTACCACACCAATTCATCCACCAACCACAACTAAAATCAACTGCACAGTTACCACCAGGATTCTCATCATTGTCACGATCGAACGTGGTGAATGCCATCCTGTTCGCTGTCCACTCGAGTCGATTTTTGGAGCTGTGAGTCAGTAAATCATTGACGTTTCCTGAAAAATCTCCATCAATTTGTAATCTGTAGTTACGAGCTTCGTCGTCAATTCTGAAGGAACTGTACTGAGCCCAATAATACGTGTTATTTTCACTGAAATAAAGTAGTTTGTATAAAGATCATTACTTTTTTCTACAGACATTTCGAAAAAAAAAAAAAACAAATGTACTATCATAAACCTTCATTAATACACACAAAAGAAAGATGAAGGTGATGTCACAATAAATATCAAACATTAACAGTTCTTAAAGATGAAAATGTCTTTAAAATGTATTTTAAAATGTACTTTAGAAAATGTTTTAATGTCTA
>NW_019776102.1:180147-193341 GCF_001039355.2 Lingula anatina | reverse complement strand
TTTTTTTTTTTTGGAATTACCATTTTTATAATTAACATGTACCATGTAGTTGAAAATAAATATTATTATTACATTTATGTCTCAGTCTAAGCTATTTTCATAACTTTATGTTTGTACGGGTAACTGAAGAAATCTGTACGCTAACAATCGATGTTTTTTTGCATTTTCTAAGGTGATATACGGTATATTCAGATAAATGTTCTCTTACCAGTTGCCCATCATTTCTATACGCAAGCTATAAGTGGACTGTTTAGTAAGGCGATAGATTGCGTCATTTCCCAGCCAGAAACTTTTTGTAAGACATCCAAATCCCTCTTTATATCCTTTCCAATCTGAAATATACGTAATACATGAAAAATCCGTAAATATCAGTGTTTTATGGAGGCATATTGCCTACGGTTCTGGCTGTTATTCATTACTATTATTCATATACATATGATGCATATTCATATTACATACATGTACGTACCCAGAACGGTAATAGCATGTGTTAAACAAGCACACAGGCACACGCATATTTTAAGTACAAAGAATTAAAAAGCAAGCTAAGCAAATTCAAATGTTCTAATTTGACAGCGTCACCTCTTTTGAAATCTTCATCTCCTAAATTTCTCTGAATGACTGTCCAGCCGTCCTTACAGTAAGCAGGGAAGGTTGTAGTGGCGCCATCTGTTTGGATGTTATACACTCCTGGAGATGTCAGCCCAGATGTATAGATCTCTGAGCAATCTATTTGGAACGGAGGGGAAACAAAATTTTTACAAAACAGTAAAGTTGAAACGGTGGACCTTTTTCAAAAATTAAAGCAATAAAAAAGAAATATTAATAGTAATAAAAAGTATTCCTACATCTGTTCAGAGGAACAACAGGGGCAAGAAACCAATTTAATGTATACATACAATTGTATGTATATAATGGTACCAGTATGAAAGAACCATTGCAAATGAAAATTGTGCCATTGCCACTAAAATACAAAATGCGTAGATAGTAACACAAGGCAATCAAACAGCACAGACTTATTTCACGGGACTGCACTTGTATTTTATTAAACTGTTTTAACGCTGGAGTATGATTAAAGTTCTTCACTTACCGCGAAACGCCCCTTTTCCCGATACGTTCACTTTGAAAGCTACCTAGAACGTGTACCAAGTATAAGTGAACAATATTGAATTGAACTGAACATACATCAAATTAAACGAAACGTAAGTAGTAGCAAACGACCTGAGGTAATAAAGCGTTGATCTAAAGTAAATATTCCCTTTTTGAACTGTTAAATACTCTTTCCGCATTTCCTTTTAAAGGCATATTTATATAGAGAGAGGGAGAGATACATTTACGATATAATTGAAAATTACCTTTTTTCCGTATCATAGAAACTTTGGCTTTTTTTCTGGAGTTTTCTGTCTTACTTACTTTTCTGTAACTCTGGCACCCAGGCGTCATCATAGTGGTGCTCCCACATCTCTCTGGGTCTTCGCTGATCAGTTCACAAAGGAATTTCTCCACACCAACTTGTATCCAGTTAAAGGACTGGCATCTCGGATTGGACAAACAGGCATTGGAACATTCACCTACGCTTCCAACATAATAAACCTCCTCCGTATTTCCTATAATGCAGAGATTCTGTTCGAATAACTTTTTAAATTTACCTATTTGTATTTTTTTAGAGGACGCAAAGCCATTTAATAAAATGCTAATATACAAGAATGGCGAAATAAATGTCCACATTTTCATTTGTGTCTGACGTTTTAGTTTTAGAAAATGTTCAGTATTCTAAAACGAACTTCAATTCCTATCCACTAGTATTTCTTAGGCAGAAACAGAGAGCTCTGGGTTTTTATGCGGAACGTCGATATTCGAACAGTGACGTCATACATGAACGAGAAAGAGTATTACATCATTTTTCATGGGCACACAGGGAATTAGGAAATTCAACTATATTGGCATATTAAGCATCCGTAATAGTTTCTATTCAAAAATGAAAATAATGACAATTTTTTGGGATATTGATTTAAAGGCCTACTGTGCTCTAGGAACACAGAGCGTTCACTGCTTTTTTTTACAATATAAAAACTATATATCGACGTCAAAAAATTGTTCTTTTTAAGTTTTAGAGAGAAAAGATGAGATTTAGATGAGAAAATTCTGATTGGTCAGTTTCTAGTGACGTAACCTGGGTAGTAGCTTCCTACAGCTGTACTAGTAATAGTATATGCTATGCAGTAGGTGACTAAACATCCAGGTGTCAGAAAAACAAAATGCCGCAAAGTTGTGTTGTTCCCGGGTGCCGTAATGTAGGTTACGATAAGAAAGACATCTGCTATTATATCCTGCCTGCGGATGCCGCAAAACGTAAAATTTGGCTCAATTCTCTGAAGTTAAAAAATCCCAGCACAGTGTCAAAACACGCGAGGATTTGTAGCGACCACTTCGAGCCAGAATGCTTCGTACGTGACCTGCGAGCTGAATTGTGCGGTGGAAAAGCACGGAGAAAACTAAAAGATGATGCTGTACCCAGTATATTCGATTTTTCGGAGTACCAAAATGCGACAGTAAATGCCAGAGCGCTGCCGACGAGAGTCTTACCTGTAGGATGTGTGCATGATGCGGCCGTCGAAAGGAAGAAGAGAGCAGCTTTTAGAGCCCAAAATAAGTTCGTAGCAGAGGTACGTTGTCGATTTTTTTGGTTATGTTAGTGAAAACTTTAATATTAACATGAAACGTGGAATAACACGTGGAATCAAATTTTTACTCGACATACTGCTGCACTGATCACGTGTAAGGCGGAAGTAGCGAGGTAAGCTGCAGAGGTGTGAAATGTAGTGTCCGCGATGCTATCAGTCCGATATCTTTGGCCTTTTGTCCACTGACCTGGCTCTCCCGGAATGACACTGGTAAACTGCACGGGTGTGAAAAATAATGTTAGCTGTCACACCTGCATGTATTAGGTAACTTCTCTTATCAGTCGGGATAAGAACGTTCAGCCGACGCGACAGATGGGCATGTGTGAAAAACTATGTTCGCTGCCCTGCTTCCAAACCTTTACTGTTAACATAGTTTTGGTGTATTTTGTTGGTTAATAAATGATAACCACGTAGGGAATTCATCTCAAACAAATATCCTTCAATTCATTCTCTGTTCATTTTTACAAAATAGTTCAGACAAAGCGATCGAGTAAATGTAAGTAAGCGGATAGCTGAATCGAATATGGCTTTCTGAGCCTCGACGCAAGTGACGTCACTCGCCTCAAAGCGCCACCACGCGGGAGTATCGTAAACTACATTCACACCTGCATAAAATCGGCTTTAAAAACTAAATAAACGTAAGAACTTTTTTTTTCATTACTCAAAAATGACTTTTGGGCACCTAATGGATAGTTTTAACCCGTTTTTTCATCACAGTATACCTTTAAGCTTGTAAGCTTTCCTTAATTCAACAGTATCTCGGCGATTCAGCCTTGATGCGTGTTGTCTTCCAGTGCATTGCCTTCAATAGTCTTATTATCACCGCACCATAGTCATTCACGCAGCGCGTCCGACAATTTTTTTTTGAATGCATTTCTAGCAAAATAAAAAAAAAAACATTCTGTTCTTCATGGATTTAATAAAATCAGCTGTGCATAAGTGTTTATAGTTCATAAAAAAGTCCAAACATTTGTTCTTATTTGGTTAAGCCATATTAAACTAACAACGATTTATATTATGTGATTGAAGGCATTTGATCAGATCACTAATTAATGTAGATGATCTATAAAACATCTGTCCCTCGATCAAAGAACTGCGGCAAAGCATGATTATGGATGAATCAGTTAAAGACGCACGTGCCTGGCCTTTTGTCAATCATGCAAAAATATTTACATGACATTTACTATGGGTCTAGGGTCATATTTATAAAATTATTATTAAATAGTTGGATATTTGTTATTTAAACTCATTACTTTGAAGAAACTTTGGTTTCTTAATTTATCTGGGTGTTTGTGTGGTTGTGTGTGTGTGTGGGGGGGGGGGGATCAAATAAACCATTTGTTCCACTATTGTACTCATATGAAATATAGCTGAAAAATGAAAGCAAAATGAAATAATCCACCAGAAAATCAATTGCCCGTTTACAGGTGAGACAAATATTTATGTATAATGACAAAAAGGTGACTGGTACAATATGTCTTGTTACCACCGAGAGGAGCATTTTGTGAAGAGCGACTTGATTTACTCTGTTAGATCTATATTGTTGGAAAATAAACACTAAAGATTACCTTAGATTTTCAGTTTTTTTTAAATCAAATTGTTGGGGTGAAATAATGAAGTAATCAGTCGTTTTCTCCCTCTCTTTACTTGTTCAGATGAATATATATTCTTACAGCGTTTTTTTGACAGCATACATTTAGTCAGGTCTAAGTTATCTTGTTCCTTGTCCACCTCTATGTGTGTTTGGCGCGAACTAATTCATAAAATGTAGATAATGAGTAACCGTTTTTTGCACAGAAAGGTATGGCTGTTTTTTTAACTTAAAAGTCTTTTACGTCTTTGAAATATATCTTTCAACTGTGACTCGTAAAGTTCATCGCTGGGACCGAACATGTTAGTCAGGCTTAATTTTCATTACCGTATAGCAGCAAAAGTGAATTAAAAGGAACTACACTCTATTGTAGACCACCGTTAATCACGACACTACTACACTGATTCATCCAACAACCGTCCATTAAAACCAATTGCGCAGCTGCCATCAGGGTTCTCATCATTGCCCTACCGAACGTGGTGAATGCCGTTCTGTTCACTGTCCACACGGGTGGATTTTTGGAGCTGTAAGTCAGTACCATGAAGTAACTCATTGCCCATCATTTCTATACGCAAACGTTAAGTGGACTGTTGAGTAAAGCGATAGCCTCGTTGTTAGCATTGAAAAAATGTACAAAAGAGTAAAAATATAAAATTTAAAATTAATTTGTTCATCTTAAATACCACACGCAGGTGAACATATGCTAACGATATTCTGTATTTACTGCAAATATTGACCATTTAGTTGACATACTGCAGGTTTAATGTCTGGACGCCAGTCTACAAGGTCAAGCAACAACTGGATAAAAAGACGTCCTTGTCTTTTAAAACAGCTTGAACCCAACGTGCAACGTGTATTTTAACGTTAGACGCTAACATCATCCCCTCTTTTACAACACCAATCTAATTACAGAACAAATTTTCGTAATACAGGAGACTAGTGTATTTAGCATCCGTTATAATTTCGTTTCAGAAATGAAAATAATGACCAATGATTTGGATAACGATTTACGCTTGTAAGCTTTACCAAACTCTGCAATCTTTTTCTAATTCGACGCATTTCAGCCTTGGTGCGTGTTATGTCATCCAGGTCGTTGTCTTCGATTGTTTCATTACCACCGCTTCATGATCTATTCAGACAGCGCGTTCGATAATCACTTGNAAATGTCAAGTCTGTATATCTTTCAACTGTGACTCGTAAAGTTCATCGCTGGGACCGAACATGTTAGTCAGGCTTAATTTTCATTACCGTATAGCAGCAAAAGTGAATTAAAAGGAACTACACTCTATTGTAGACCACCGTTAATCACGACACTACAGCACTGATTCATCCAACAACCGACCATTAAAACCAATTGCGCAGCTGCGATCAGGGTTCTCATCATTGCCCTACCGAACGTGGTGAATGCCGTTCTGTTCACTGTCCACACGGGTGGATTTTTGGAGCTGTAAGTCAGTACCATGAAGTTACTCATTGCCCATCATTTCTATACGCAAACGTTAAGTGGACTGTTGAGTAAAGCGATAGCCTCATTGTAAACATTAAAAAAATGTACAAAAGAGTAAAAATATAAAATTTAAAATTAATTTGTTCATCTTAAATACCACACGCAGGTGAATATATGCTAACAATATTCTGTATTTACTGCAAATATTGACCATTTAGTTGACATACTGCAGGTTTTGTGTCTGGACGTCAGTCTACAAGGTCAAGCAACAACTGGATAAAAAGACGTCCTTGCCTTTTAAAACAGCTTGAACCCAACGTGCAACGTGTATTTTAACGTTAGACGCTAACATCATCCCCTCTTTTACAACACCAATCTAATTACAGAACAAATTTTCGTAATACAGGAGACTAGTGTATTTAGCATCCGTTATAATTTCGTTTCAGAAATGAAAATAATGACCAATGATTTGGATAACGATTTACGCTTGTAAGCTTTACCAAACTCTGCAATCTTTTTCTAATTCGACGCATTTCAGCCTTGGTGCGTGTTATGTCATCCAGGTCGTTGTCTTCGATTGTTTCATTACCACCGCTTCATGATCTATTCAGACAGCGCGTTCGATAATCACTTGAGCGCATTTTTGGCAAAAAAAGGTTTGTTTTGTTTTTCCTGGACTCATAAAAGCTCTTATGCATAAGTGTTACAGTACATATACTTGTGAAAAAATCCAACCATTTGGAACAGTTAATCCATATTACACTAACAACCATTTATTATGTCATTGAAGGCATTTGATCAGATCACAAATTGACCGCAGGTGTATCTTTAAAACATCTGTCCCTCTATCAAAGAACTGCGACAAAGCATGATTAATGTCAATACGATCTTCGCCACACCGGACAAAATAGTTTACCCATTTTAAACGTAGTTGCCGTATTTAACTGGCCTCTTGTCAATCATGAAAAATATTAACAAGACACTTACAAATTGCTCTAGGACCTTAATATTATTATAAAATGGGTGGACATTTATCATATTGAGGCTTTGGTTTCTAAGTTTGGCTTCTCTTCCTTGATTAAGATTTGAATCTGGGAGTGAAGATAAATTGTATACCACTTTCATGCTGTAGTAGTATTTATTAATTACGTGGAATGTGAAGAATACAAGTATACAAATCACTTGGCCTCCTGGGCCTATAAGTCACCGTACTTTGTACATTCATCAAAGCCTCATAATTAAAGTTATTAGTTAAACGAAGAGCAAACGCAATGAGATTTATGATAATACAGTAGTAACAGCGGAAAAGTAGTGGTTTGTAGTACGTTTTGCACATAATTATATCTAGATGTCGAATCCTGCATCAATTCCACATTGTATAATCAAAGCAGTCAACATGTTAACATCTATATATACATCTCTGTGCACGTAAAGTGAAAGACTGAGTCGGCTCTGGAGTCATGTCGGCGCCCATAGATTAGCTAATTCGTTAATGGAAGTTGTTACACTGAAATTCAATACAATTATTAATTAAACTGAAAGTCATTTTGGACGGTTCACAACATAGGGGGCTGGATAATAGTGATTCTCTCAAACTAAACCTTTTCTTTGTAAAGAGTGCCATATTCTGATGTTTATTTTGAATTGCATCAATCAGTGTTTTAGGTAACTCCTGACAAGCAGGACATACACCAACATACACCAAAGCGAAACCACCAAAGGAAATGGGTAAATTTACAATTTACTTTAGGTTCATTCATTTCAGGTATGGTTTACGTTCGGTATAAAAAAAGCCGTATTCAGAACAGTTGAAAAATGAAAGCGAAATGAAATACACGAATAATGCAATGGGAGATGAACTGCATGTTTACAGGTGAGAGAAATATTTACTGTATGTATGGGTGACAAATAGGTGACTGGTACAAAAAGTCTTGTAACCCCCGACTTGATTTACTATGTTAGATCGACATTGTAAAGAAATAAAATATGTCATTTTTTAATCAAATTCGTTGGGGTAAAAGGGTATACAGTAACAAGTCGTTTAATCACTGTGTTTATGAAAATATTCACTGTGTTAATGAAAATATTCACTCACAGCATTGGTTTGACAACATAGTACGGCAACTCAAGATAACTCTTTCGAGTGTTTCTTGTCCACCTCTTTTTATAAAAAATGTACTTGTGAATTGCGCTAAATGAACAAATACAGATAACGAGTAATTTTAACCATGTAGAAAAGAAAAGTACGGTTTTTTTTTTTTAAAGCTTAAAAACCATTTACGACTAATATATTTTTCAACTGTGACTTGTATATTTAATGGATGGAACAAAACATGTAAGCAGTAGAGTCAAGGTTCGGCTGTGTCGGGCTTAATTTGCATCACCGTATAGTTAAGCCACAAAGGTGTATTATAAGGAGCCACACCCCATCGTAGAAATTTAGGTCTGTTGAGCGCGGCGCTACCACACCAATTCATCCACCAACCAGCATTGAAGCCAGTTGCGCAGTTATCGTCAGGCCACTTATCGTTGTCAAGATCAAATGTGCTGAATGCCATCCTGTTCGCTGTCCACTCAGGTTTATTTTGATAGATGTTAGTCAGTAAATCAATAACGTTTCCAGAAAAATCCCCATCGAGTTGTAAGCTGTAGTTACGAGCTTCGTCGTCAATTCTGAAGGAACTGTACTGAGCCCAAAAATACGAGTTCGATTCACTAAAAAAAGGAATTTCAGTAAGGTTAATTTTTTACTACATAGATTTCGAGAAAAAAAATAAATCTACCAAAATAAAACCCAATTAATACACACACTAAAGAAATATTAAATGTTACTCAGACCAAACTATTCTTATAACTGTGTTTAAACGGGTAACTGTAGGTAAACTGTACGCTTACAACCATTGCTTTTGTATGCATTTTCTAATGTGATATTTGTGTGTGTGTTCTCTTACCCGTTGTCCATCATTTCTATACGTAAGCTATAAGTGGACTGTTTAGTAAGGCGATAGATTGCGTCATTTCCCAGCCAGAAACTTCTTGTAAGACATCCAAATCCCTCTTTATATCCTTTCCAATCTAAAATGTACGAAATACATGAAAAATACGTAAATACACTGTATCAGTGTTCTATGGAGGCATATTGCCTACGATTCTGGCTGCAGTTCAGAATATCATTACTATTATTCATATACATATGATGTATATTCATGTTACATACATGTACGACACAGTGCGGTAATAATATGTGTTAAACAAGCACACAGGCACACGCATGTTTTAAGTACAAAGAATTAAAAAGCAAGCTAAGCAAATTCAAGCATTCTAATTGACAGCGTCACCTCTTTTGAAATCGGCATCTCCTAAATTTCTCTGAATGACTGTCCAGCCGTCCTTACAGTAAGCAGGGAAGGTTGTAGTGGCGCCATCTGTTTGAATGTTATACACTCCTGGAGATGTCAGCCCAGATGTATAGATCTCTGTGCAATCTATTTGGAACGGAGGGGAAACAAATCTTTATACAAAACAGGAAAATTGAAACGATGCACCTTTTTCCAAAAAAAAAAATAATAATAAAATAAAAATAAATAAATAAAAAAATAAATAAATAAAATAATAATAAATAAAAAATTTAAAAAATAAAAAAGAAATATTAATATAGATAAGAAATATATCTACATCTGTTCAGAGGAACAAGAGGGACAAGAAACTCTAATTTAATGTATACATACAATTATACAAAGGTACCAGTATGAAAGAACCATTGCAAGTCGTGTCATTGTTACAGCACTTACAGTGTCTGGATTCATTTGCTACTAAAAGACAAAATGCGTTGATAGTAAAACAACGCAATCAAACAGCACAGACTTATTTCACGGGACTGCACTTGTATTTTATTAAACTCCTTGTATGCTCGAGTATGATTAAAGTTCTTCACTTACCGCGAAACTTCCCTTTCCCCGATACGTTCACTTTGAAAGCTACCTAGAACGTATACCAAGTATAAGTGAACAATATTGAATTGAACTGAACATCTATCAAATTAGACGAAACGTAAGTAGTGGAAAACGACCTGAAGTAATAAAGCGTTGATCTAAAGAAAACATTCCCTTTTTGACCTGTACACATTTTTTTTCCGAATTTCCTTTCAAGTAAATATTTCCTTTTTGAACTGTTAAATACTCTTCCCGCATTTCCTTTTAAATGCATATTTAAATATAGAGAGATACATTTACGATATAATTAAAATTTACCTTTTTCCGTATCATAGAAACTTTGGCTTTCTTTGTGTAGTTTTCTGTCTCACTTACTTTTCTGTAACTCTGGCACCCAGGTGTCATCATAGTGGTGCTTCCACAATATTTCCTTTTTGAACTGTTAAATACTCTTTCTGCATTACCTTTCAATGGCATAATTGTATATGTAAGTAAATTGACGACATAATGGTGGATTATCTTTTTTCTGTAACATAAAAATATTTGCTTTCTTTGTGTAGTTTTCTGTCTCACTTACTTTTCTATAAATCTGGCACCCAGGCGCCATCATAGTGGTGCTCCCACATCTCTCTGGGTCTTCGCTGATTAGTTCACAATGGAATTTCTCCACACCAACTTGTATCAAGTTAAAGGACTGGCATCTTGGGTTGGACAAACAGGCATTGGAACATTCGAGTACGCTTCCAACATTGTAAATCTCCTCGGTATTTCCAATAATACAGAGATTTTGGTCGAATAACATTTTAAATTTACCTATTCGTAGGCCTACTTTTTTAGAAGACTCAATGCTATTTATCCAGATGCTAATAAATAAGATGGGCGAAACAACCGTCCACATTTTCATTTGCGTCTTTAGTATAAAAAAGTTTGCAGTATTTTGAAACGAAATTCAATCCCGTTCTATTTCCTAAGCAAAAACAGAGAGCTCTGTGCTTTTATGCTAACGGTCGATTTTCGAACAGTGACGTCATACATTAATAGCGAAAAAGGGTCCTACATCATTTTTCATTGGCTCGCAAGGGATAACGGATTTCAACTAGTACAACGTCTATTTAGTCAGGATGAAATGTCTACTCACTGATGCTTTTTTGAATACAGTCTGCGGCAAATTTAAATACTTATAGCCATGGGGCATTCGGCTCACCAGGAACCCCTTAGCACATCCCAGAACTCATTGGCCTTGTTAAATGTTATTTTTCAAAATTACTTAAAATCTTGTTAATTA
Organism: Lingula anatina; assembly: GCF_001039355.2. The sequence continues at coordinate 182,402 of NW_019776102.1, read as the reverse complement.
GAAATGAATTTGCTTTATTCCAAAAAAGAACAAATTCTTGATTTTATGTGCTCTAAACACTGTGCAGCAGTTTTTGTGAAATCCAGGAAAAACAGAACAGGCTGTTATGTCACAACAACAAGCCATGGGACCCCCCCCCTCTGTTAATCAATTATTTCAAAAACATAAAGATAATAAGAGAATAGTACCAGACTTTTTGTCGTGATCCTGTGACCGTGATCAAAATGTTCATTAGCTTGGTAGTTAGATTTTATATGATACACATGTAATTATCAAACACAAGGTGAAATACTTTCGGACTGTTAACTTACGGCCATCCATTTCCCATTCCACGCAAGACAAGAGAGGCTATCAATATCAACCGTCACCAGCCACCCATGAATAGGGACAAGGGGGGGGGGGTCGATCTACTTGAGATTGAGAAGAGGGTCATGATCGTTATACCACCTAGCGGTCTTGAGTAGCAACATCTCCTCACAACAGTCTGATGAAGGCCTACGTTCAGGTTGGCCGTAATACCCCCTTTACACTGGACGGCGTCCTTTCTGCGTCCTATCTGCGACCATGAAATTTGGCATCGCTGTGGTCTAAATAAGGAGGCACGATTTTGTATCAGAATGAATGCTCAATGATCGGCCAGTTGTCGGCACGTAAAGTATTATAATTTTTAACTCTCAAATGGGGCCGTACTGCTGGACGCAGAAGGGACGCCGTCCAGTGTAAAGGGGGCTTAAGGTAACGGTATGAAATATTTCGGCTGGTATTTGATAATTATCATATATTATAATAATTCAAAGGTTTTTCGGAATTAGTCTTTTGCAAAACAGTGCAGGCCAGTAAAGTTTTGTGTGTTACCTTTGAATTCCGTTAAAGACATCATTATATGTGCATAGAGGTTCACCTTTACGGCTAAAAGGTAAGATCACCTCACACCCCCAAGAGATGAAAAGTGTATCCATTTTCTAAATAACTGTAAATAATTGAGATGTTTAAGTGAAAATCACTTTGTCCAATACTGCACTGAACCAACCAGAAATCATAAGTACCCCGTTGCTAGTTGGGTTCAAGTTGTTTTGAAAGGCAAAATCAGCTACTTATCCTATTCTTGCTAGATCAGACACAAAACCAGCAGTCTGTCAACCAAATGGTCAATACTGGCAGTAAATACAAAATATCGTTGGCATATATTCATCTACCTTAGTTATTTAAAAAGGAACTGAAATATTGAAAATGTATATTTCATAATATATTTTATATTTACCAAAGGAAATTATTCTTTATCCATGTGCCCCCCCCCCCTTCACACACAAACACATTTAGCAAAAACCTGGATCCACCAGTGCTTCTGCTTTGTCGACCTGGAATTCGTCATGTAGGCCCTACTGGTAAGTAGGTTTTAATGGATAAATTCGAATTACAGCTGATTTCCTTTTTTATACGGGCTTACATGTACTTGTGCTAACGTACTCTTCACTTAAAGTCAATGCGATTAATAATATGCTACAGTTAGTATATATTTAACTAACAGATATATACCGATATATTGTGTCATTGATGTCCTTTGATTAGATAATATGTTGATGCATCAAAGAGCTGCGACAAAGCAGGATTATGGATACAGATTGAGAATTAAGGCGAGTGTCAGCATTCATTTCATTGCATTGCGTCACAACAGCCACAATGATTTACCAACTGCAACTGCAATACGCAAATCATGACCAGGTGCTCAATACATGCAGCTTTTTTGCTTTCGAAATTAAAAACTTATAACGAGGAGGAAGACCTGCATTACGAAAGGATTGATTCAAAAAGATCAACAAGTACAAGAGGACAAAGAAAGGTGGTTATGCAGAGCTCTCCCTAACTACATGTTGATGTTGACTTATTATTTTGAAATTGTTGTCAATGAGGAATTGGAGAAAAAAAGGAAAGAAGTTAATTGCAATATTTGTCGTGCATATTAAATTAATTTAAGTTTTTCTTTTGGTAAAATATTTTGCTCTCAGTCGGTCTAAGTTGCTTTATTGATGAACGTGATGGCACAGCATTAAATTTAGCTCATGGCTGTTTAAGATATTTTCGCAATACATGTTAAATGGATTCTGATTAGCATTTTCAAGTGTTTGTAATGTTCATGTAAGTGACCCATTGCCAACAATGACAATGAAATTATTATCAAGGCAATCACAATTCGTTCCAGTGGATTAATAATAATGATAATACAACGAGATAAGCCACCGGCCTTTTTTCTTTGT
>NW_019776102.1:155137-173990 GCF_001039355.2 Lingula anatina | reverse complement strand
TAGGAGATAGTAGTAGTAGTTATACTCTGAGACACCAGTAAGTACATTGTTATTTGTACCTTCATAAGGCACTCGGCCGCGAAGGCGTAACAATTGGCGCAGTCGACAGGATAGAATTTGTGTTGCTTATTAGTTGACAGGATAGAATTTTGTGAAGCTAACGTTATTAGAGGATAGAATTTGTGTAGCATATGTTGTTAAATTGACAGAATTAAATTTGTGTAGCTAACGTTGTCAGTTTACGGGATAGAATTTGTGTAGCTTATGTAGTTAGCAGATATAATTAGTAGTTATTAGTGGTATTGGAATTTTTGAAAAGCTTTGTGTATGACTGAGTGAGAGTTGGAAAGATAGTGACACGTGTTAGACGGGACTTGTTGCAAGACGCGAACTAGTCGGAACATATTGCAGTGATATTTCATTTTCATTGTTGTTTAATACTCGCGGCAATTCAGTAAATATTTTCAGTTTAGAATTCATTTTAGTAGAGATATTTTGTATTAATTTTCTGTTGTGATACTACAACTGCGGAGACATTGCGGACCAAGTAGTAGTCGGAAAGACCACGTGTACTGAGTAGTAGTCGGACAGACCACATGTAATTACAGGCCCGTGCGTGTAGAGCCTTATGTTGTAATTAGAATACAGAACATTATTTAGTGAGTATATTTACAAAGAAAAGCATTTATTTAAAATAAAGGTTTCAAATTTGTGTTTTTCACTGACTTGCTGAATGAGGGAGTGAGTGTGAATTGTTTATTGTATATTTTTATCAATATTGCAATAGCATATATTGATAGAGTACTATTCTACCTTGTTCGTCTGTGTTGAAGGTGCTTCATCATAGGTGTAAATGTGAGTAGGTTGAATAGTGCGAGAGATTTGTTTGTATTTACTGTGAAGTTTAGTAGTGGCTTTTTGCTGAAACTTTCTTCAAACAGTAAAGTGTGGTAGTGGTGAAAGTATTTTATTGTGTAGTTTTTGTGGCACAGCTGCATTGCTATTATCAATAAAATTGTGTAATAGGTTGTGGGAAACTGGAAGTGAAAATGGCGTCGGGTAATGTAGAAAGTAGTGTTGTGTTGAATGTGCAGACAGCGTCTGAGACAGAATTGAAAAATTTGAAAGGAATTGGTCCAGTGAAAGCTCATAGATTGGTGTCTTTGAGAAATCAAAAAGGAAAATTGCTGTTGAGTGATTTGGAAGAAATTACTGGTATTAGTGTAGCAGAATGGCAGAAATGGGAAAAGAAGGGTAATGTGATTCTGGGTGTAATGGAAGAAAAAGATGAAGGTTCAAAAGTTGGAGATGAGAAAAAGGAAGAGAGTGTGAATTGGGAAGAAAAGTATAGAAAGTTGATGGAGCGAGTGAAGGTACAAAATGAAATGATATCAAATCTTCGAGATGAGGTTGAAGAAGCGGGAGAAAAGATGGAATTTTTATCAAGTGAATTGGAAATAAATGATGCTAAAATGAAAAAGTTGGAAAATGAAAAGAGTGAATGGGAAAAAGAGAAATATGCTTTGGAAAATGAAAAGTATAGTTTGGAAAATGAGAAGTGTGATTTGAAAAATGAAAATGATATGTTGAAAGAAAGAAATGTGAAAATTCAGAGTGAGTTGGGAAAAACTAAACAAGTGTTGATGAAAAAAGAAATGGAAATGGAAGAAGAGTGTAGAGAGTATTCCACAAAAGAAATGATGTTACATGCTCAGGTTGAAACACAGAATGAATTGTTGAAAAAACGTGTAGAAAGTTTGCAGAGGTGTGAAATTGAAAAAATGGATTTGAAATTGCAATTGGATGAGATGACAGCCCGACATAATCATTTGCAAACTCAGTATGAAAGGATGCATTTACAACATGATTTAGAAAAAATTCCTAGGCCAACTCCTAGAAATATTAAAAGTAGACCCACACCTGCACCTAGAAGTAGTAAAAAGAAAAGTTTGGAAACCCCTGTGAAAAAACCAATACTGAAACTAGCAGAGAGTGAAAGTGATAGTGAAAGCGAAAGTGAAAGTGAATCTGAATGTGAACAGAAAAGAGTTCCTTTAGTTGAAAGAGAAAAAGGACCTGTTCATAAAATGCCTAGTTTTAGTGGGAATGGAAGAGAAAATTGGGAAGCTTTTGTATTTAAGTTTGAAGGAATGGCAGAAAGATATGGATGGAATGATAAAAGAAAAACTAGCAGAATGATTGAATGTTTGGAAGACAGAGCTCTTGAGTATGCGGTGGAGTTTGGAAACTGCAAATATAAACGTTTGAAAGAAGTGATGTCAAAACGTTTTAGTATGAAAGAGTCTGCTTCATCAGCACGTAGAGCACTTCAATCAATGAGGCAGGGTGAAAGTGAATCTTTGCAAGATTTTGCTCATCGTGTGTTCATGGCATCTAGAGAGGGATATGCAGAAGGTGGTGAAGGAATAGCTGTGGATTCATTTTTGAGAGGGTGTCGTGACAAAGAATCTGCAAAATTGGCTATGGATAAAGAGCCTAAAGATTTATTTGAAGCGTTGGAGTTTGTGAAAGTTGCAAACAATAACTTCAAAGCTGTGTATGGTACAGGTGGAAGAAATGTGCATATTAGACAAGTTGGAATGTCTGATCAGAGTGTGGAGAATGGAAGTGGAAATCAATTACTCTACAACATGCAAAGAACCATGTCTGCTATGTGTGATCAGATGAAAAGAATGAATGATGCATGGGTGTCACCGTCAAATTCTCAGAGAAATTCTAGTAGAATTGTAAAATCACCCCAGAATGGAAACATAAATCAAAGTAGAGGGGGTCCACCACAATGTTTTAAATGTGGAGAAAGAGGTCATGTTCAAAGGGATTGTAAGAATGAAATTGTAGAACATCCACCTAATCCCAATGTTAGTAAAAATGCCAGTCCAAGTTCTATTTTGATTTGTCATAAATGTGGACAGAGAGGTCACATTCAAACAAATTGCCCTCAAAATAGAGAAATACCAAAGAATCCTCCTCCTGGTGCAAGAAATTCGGTAAACTAGAACGGGACGAATTGACCGACCGGATTTCGGATCCCTTACTTCATGTTGAAGGTCGGATTATAGATAGTGGAAATGTGAAAATGATGAATGTTGGAGAATTAGTGGGAGAAAATTTTGTGATTCCTGTTAGTGTAGGTGGTGTGAAAACATTAGCAGTTGTGGATACGGCAGCTCAATTTACTATCGTAAATAAAAGATTTTATAGTAAATTGCAGGGTGTGCCTGAGTTTTGCGAGACTCTGAAATTAATGCTTGCTGGAAAAAATGCATTTATGATAGGTCATAAAGTAGAAAATTTGAGTATTGAGATTGATGGGATAGAATATAAGGAAAATGTATATGTTGCAGATTTGCAAGAAGGAATTGATATGTTGTTGGGATTGAAGTTTTTGAAGGAGAGAAATTGTGTGGTGAATTTAGTTGATCATATTTTGATCATTGGAGAAAAATGTGTACAGGGAAGCATAGAAGTTGAAGGTGACTCTGATTTGAGTAAAGTGAATGGTGAGACGGAAGCTAAGAGTGATGAGAAATGTGTTGATGAATTAGAGAAAAGAGTTGAAATTTGTGAAAATGTGGTGAGAACGAAAAAGAGAATAGTAGTTCCACCATTGACGGTGATGAGAATTTCTGTTTGTGCAGATTATGAGTTAGAGAAAAAGAAAGAGTATGTGATAGAACCTTGTGTTGATAGACAAGTGTTGGTATCTTGTGCATTAGTCAAAGGTGATGATGTTGTTCCTGTAGAAATTGTGAATGATGGAGAAAGAAATGTTGTTTTGAAAGCAGGTAGTGTGTTAGGTGTTATTAAGGAAGTTGAGACTGTTGATTCTGAAGTGAGATGTAAAGAAGATGTATATGGAAAAGCTAGGGTGTCTGCTGTGAATAAAGTTGAAATGAAGTTGAATATAAATGAAAATATGGATAAAGAAGATGTGATGAGAGGTTTGAAAAAAGATTTGCCTGAACATTTGCAAGATTTATTTGAAAGATCAAGTGAGGAGCTTGATTCAAATGAAATGGTTGCATTGTGTGAAACTTTGAGAGATTATGAAGATGTATTTGCAAAGCATGATCTTGATTTAGGGTGCATGAAAGGTGTAAAACATACTATTAACACTGGTATTGCAGCTCCTGTGAAACAGAAATTGCGTAGAACTCCATTGGGAATGGAAGGAGAAGAGAGAAAGATGCTTGAAAAGTTGTTAGCTTCTGATGTTATTCAGCCATCAAATTCTGAATGGGCATCCCCACCAGTTTTAATAAGAAAGAAAGATGGAAGTGTTAGATGGTGTGTGGATTATAGGGAATTAAATAAGAAAACTATCAAAGATTCTTATCCTATTCCAAACATTTGTGATTGTTTAGATTGTCTGGCTGGAAATCAGTTTTTGAGTTTGATTGATATGGCTCAAGGATATTTTCAAATTGAGATTGATGAGAAAGACAGAAATAAAACTGCTTTTATCACCAGGTATGGTCTGTATGAGCATAAGAGAATGGCTATGGGACTTACCAATTCTCCTGCAAGTTTTTCAAGAGCAGTGCAGTTAGTATTGAGAGGTTTGACTTGGGAGAAAGTGTTAGTGTATCTGGATGATATCACAGTGTTGGGAAAGAATTTTGAAGATCATCTTAAGAATTTGAAAGAGGTTTTGGAGATATTGCGTTCTTACAACTTGAAGTTAAAGCCTAAGAAATGTTTTCTTTTCCAAACAAAGTGTGAATTCTTAGGAAAGTCAATCAGTAGAGAAGGTGTTGGCTAGAAAATGAACCGAAAGAGTCAGAGGTGTATTTGTGTAATATGGCCGTGAAAGAATTGTGGAATGAAAAAAAAAAATTGATTCTTTTGAATGATGTGCTATATTACAAATGGGAAAAGAGAGAAGATAGAAAATTGTTTAATTGTACCAGAAGATTTGGTCAATGAAGTTTTGTTTTTCTTTATTTGAATGAGGTTTGTTTAAGTAGATAATATGTGTACATAGTAAATGCGGCAATGCTGTAATACTATGTTAGTAATTAATGTAATATTATGTTCATGCTGTAATACTATGTTGGTAATGTAATACTATGCTATTAATGTAATATTACTTTAATATTCATTTGAAAGAAAAGCTCATTATCATGTATGTTCATTCAAGAAAATAAACCGTTGTATAAGTTTATTTCAGATACGGATTTAGACATACTAGATGAAGCATGTTTTGTTCCGGATTATGATGACACTTTTTTTTGATTTGGTGGAAGATCCTACTGTCCTAATTGGTGAAGAGGGGGAGGAAGTTACCCACTCAAAGTGCAGAGGGGAGAAACGGAGGAGAGAAGTCCAGTGTGGTTTGTGTCTGGTGTCCAGTGCTGACCTGAGTAGACATCTTGGACGTCATGTGAAATCTGTTCATTTGCCATGGTATATGACTCCAGGATTGGTGTGCTGGTATTGCAGATCGATGGAAAAGGACAATTCGCTTTTACGTAAATGTCATGGTGATGTTCATTCGTGTGGAACTGGTGAATTCGAGAAAAAACTGTGGATCCAGTTGGTGAATGGATTTATACATTTCCTGATATTGACATTAAATATGAGAAATATATGGGAACTGATGGACTATGTGCAAAATGAAGGACTAATAATGTTGCCAGATAACTGTTCCAATGAGGACATTAACTTTGTGAAAATATACATTTATGGAAATGGTATGGAGCCTAAGACTGAGATTCTGAATTCTTTGTTGACTTTGTTTCAATGGAGAACTTTGCATCATCTGTTAAAAAAAACTTTCATCAGAGGATCGTGAACTCAGTAGTCATTGGTATCGGCGGATGGAATTTACTTTGCTACATGGATGAAAAATGAACTATATAATGATTTGACATTTCACATTGACATTGTTATCATTACTAATGTTGTTTTGAGCAACTTTGAGTTAAAATCACTTTGTTTGCTTTTAAAGTTGATTTAAAGTGATAATGGATTTAAAACTTTATTTTGCATTCCTAAGGATGGACATTTATGCTGAGAGATGGACTTAATTGACTTTGCTTGTGTTAAAGTTAAATGTTGAATCTTGGCATAACAAGAATGAACTTATTTGCTTTACTTGCTTATTTTAAAGGTAAAGTACGATTTCAGTTGTTGTATTATAATAATAGTTGAATTATAGTATTTGTTAGTTTAATAATTTTAAGTAATGCTTTATATTGTAATAATAGGGGGGAGTTTTGTTCGTCAAAAGGGGGGAGAGTGTGACGATGTAGTGTGTTAGATGAGATTATTTTATATTGCTACCGGTAGATGTCTCTGTAAGTAAAGTGTTGTCCGGTGTGCAAGTTTGAATCTCTCCCGTGATTGGTAACCTAAAGGTAAAACTGTTCACTGTATAGTTGGTTCTGATTGGTAAACGTGTACTATCTGAACTTGTATATAAGGTGTAACGTGAAATAAATCGGTCTCTTAGGCTTCTTTGCGGCTGACTTTGCAGCTCTCTTGGTTCTTTTGCTCTTCTCTTGGGGCTGATCTCTTTGGGCTATTTGGCTTTGTGCTTATACTCTGAGACACCAGTAAGTACATTGTTATTTGTACCTTCATAAGGCACTCGGCCGCGAAGGCGTAACAATAGTTAAGACACCACATAATGGATTCCAGTTGTTCAGGGCGAGATATGTCGACTACGTTGAATGTCAGGTTGGTGAAATATTTATCTCACGTCTTTTCAAATGTATTGTTGGTGTATGACAGCTTAATTTTGCCACCCTGGACATGTACAGTGCGTAGTATTTATAATGACTGATGTTGTGATTGTTATCTTAATTCTAGCAAGCTATTTATCTAATTTTACTAGTAAATGTGCTTAAAAAAATAAAAAGGTAGCATTTACAACAGTAACATACGGTTTGGTATATATCTGGGGTCTTATAATAAGTATTACAGAATAGTACTAAAAATCTATCTTAAAATGCCTTCCACATATGTTAACCCACAATATATTTGGTCCTGATGCAGAAACTAGAATACTAGTTGAGCTTGCACAGTTTCAGAAACTGTAAAGTATTCAAAATACTTGGGTGTGTCTTAAAAACATGTTAAACCCTTTTTCCTCCAGCAATTACAAAGCTGGAGACTTGTGCACCTGTGTAATTTACTTATTTTGTTAATATTTTAGATACTATAGCGCCGTGGTCTTTCCCATATTGGACAGTGACCACTAACACTTTCTGAAATTGTCCAGTTGTATGTGGTTGACGAGGAAAATGGGCCAATAGAAGACTTTTTTCAAGAGAGAGCACTAGATCCTCTATACATCCAGGCTGTGGAGCACATTTCCAAGGGCCAAGGGCCTGGAAACTACACCATGTGGGGAGAATTACAGTTAGTAATTTCCACAGTGTCAGCACAACTACCACCAGAAAACAAGATTGTAGTATTGTCAAGAAGATTATGGGCAGGGAAGGCGACTGGATGTCTGCACATGCTTAAACTACGGGAGGAAGATAGAGCCTATTGCTATAGACAAAAGTATGTGGACAAAGTGCTACATAAACATGTGCATGGAAAATGCACAGAGTGTAGACTGATACTATGTAAGTCAGATTTTAGCGTTGCTGCCAGTCCAGTTGGATAAGTATCCTGTAATTGTTGCAGCGAAGGCATTTTGGAAATAAAATGCCCAAGTTTTCATAGAAACATATCTTTTCCTGATCTGGTTTAGCATAAGTATCATATATTGTATGTGAGAGTGATGGACAACCACAGCTTAAATTCCAAGTCCTCTTGGTGGTACTTTCTAACTCAGTTGCAGCTTGTCCCTGCTAAACGGATTTATGTGCATTAATTGCTACAAGGCTACCCTGCTGTGTTGATGTGTGGTTTAAAATTCGAGTTAAGGGCCCTATTAGGAAGTCAAGCCCGGTGCGACAGAAGTGGTAGTCCTGAGAACAGAAGTACGAATTCCCATATGTTTGTGCAAATGACCCTGTGGTCACTCTTAGTTAGGTGAACATTAATCAGTCACGTGGTTTTGGGTATGCATGGTATACTAATAGAAATCTCGAGAGAATTTAGTAGACAAGTAGCAAGCAAACCGGTCGGTCACCTGTGTTTGTAACTGTAGATAGCATATAATGTGAGTAATTGTAACATGTATTTTTTTTTTTTTGCTTTACTGTAGTTTGTTTCTAATTCTTGTTTATTATTTATTGCATACTTACATCATTTTTACATTTTTTTTTATAGATTTGTACAAGGCCTAAAGCACACAAAGAACAAACGTGCCACGGTGTCTATTGTGCTAACGGAAATATTACAAATTGTGCTGTCTATATGTCAGTAAGGGATTCAGTTATTTTATGCTTAACGTCGTCTACATCCCACATGTTTAGGTTAGGGTTAGTTGGAGTATCGGGGCTAGTTTATGGGGCGAATGTTACCTGTACAAAGTAATGGGGATCGGGCAATGGTTCATTACAGACTACCATTCCTGTCACACCAGCAATTAAACAATGTCAAGTGGCCTTTGAGAGAATAAACAATAACCGAAACCCATTCTCAATTCTAGGTGCATGTAAAGTATATTTCAAATCTCAGAAAGATGACCCAAAGAGGGAAGAGGGTGGCAGAAAGGAGAATCATAGGATTAGAATCAGACGCAACAAACACTTAAAAGCAGTAAGTATTTTTAATCCCATTTATTAAATTCAAATGCCACAGTCAAGATTAAAAGCCGCCTTTTTGTCTCATAAATATTTTCCTTATTCTTTCTTTGGCTGCATATTAGTCCCAAGTGTAGTTTGTCAAACATTTTAGTCCATTTTCACTTTTTGAGGCAAAGTGGTCAACAAAGAGCTAGGTGAAGGTGTCATAATCACCCAAAACTAAGAATTTCTTTTACGTACTTGATTACTTGTGCATTGGTTTACGGAAAATATGTGTGATCTTAAATATTTATGTGATAGACTGCTTAGTTATTTCATTAATTATCTTTGTAATTTTGGTAAAATGTTGGATATTGTCAGAATAAATTTAGTCAGATGAGGAAGTGCAAAAAATTGATGGTATCCACAGAATTGATAAAAAAATCTGTGCTGCCTGCTGTGGGGGTGTGCGCTTTTTTCTGCACTTTGTTGGTTCGTCTGTGTGAGGTGTGCACGTGTACTTTCCCATCCTGAAATTTCCTTTAAAAAGGAGCTTGACTGGAATCGGTTAAATGTTATCGACCATTTAGTAAGTTGGTTATTCTTTCACCTCTGCAGAAACTGCACAGAAGAAGAACTGCCCTGCAGATGGCAGAATGGACAGAGAGGAAGAAGGAAAAGGTTGGAGTATTGATGAAAAAGGAATACATGTCTAGCGACGAAGAGAACGAGTTTGGGGAAAGTACTGTTAGAGAAATACAATGGGAGTCAGAGAAAATGCAACGATACAAGAGAAAATTAGACTCTATATACCGTAAACAGCAACCCGGACGCACAAGAAAAATGACAATCGTGCCAAAAAGGGACGGGGCACTTTCTGAAAGAGGTAAGCCCCAAGATTGCCCACCATGGGCATGTATTTAGACTTTAATATGTTTGATTAACGTGTGATTTTCAAAAGAAAGACTTTCGGATTTTTGTTTTTTAAATGGATCTGTGGGAAAAAATTAACTCAAAGGCTTATTTATTGATGGTCTTTTTACATTTCTTTTGCAATAAACTGTCATTTTAAATCCACAGACATGTTTCTTGAACGGATTGTGATGAGCAAGTAACACCAAGTAGTACAAATTGACTATAAGCATTGAAAATGTCTTAATAGCCTTAATGTGATCATTAACAAGTTAAAAGAAGGAATGAAAATCTTAACTTTTTGGGAAAGGGGCATTAAAGACCAACTGCAATTTGCTATTTTAAATTGTAGAGGGTTTGAACTGAAAAAAGCTTTAACCAAAGGGTTATAAGAAGTTGCACATAAACTCTTACACTGACAAAGGGTTATAAAGATGTAACAAAAATCTCTTTTACCTGTTCGAAAAATGGTTATAAGTATGTTTAACCTAAATTGGCCTTTACTGTTCGGAAGACGTAACAAAAAGTGCTTCTACCTGCTAGGATAATAGTTACAAGGATGTTACACCTAAATTGGCCTTTACCTGATCAGAAAAGGGTAATAAAGACAGAGTAAAAATCACTTTTACATGCCCAGAAAAGGGTTATAAGGACATTGTACCTAAATTGGCCTTAACTTGATTAGAAAAGTTATAAAGACATAATATAATCCCTTTTACATGCTCAGTAAAGGGTTTTAAAGACGTTGTACCTAAATTGGCCTTTCACTGATCAGAAAAGGGTACTGAAGACATAACAAAAATTGCTTTTACATGCTCAGAAAAGGGTTATAAGGGCGTTTTACCTAAATTGGGCTTTACTTGCAAAATATTAATCACCCTGAATACTTCATTTATCCATGTGTTACCGCAATTAACGACTCAACCTTGCATCAAGTACAAATTTGTGTACGTCGTATACAAAACAAAAGACATGAAATTACTCACTTTCAGAACTTATGGTCACAGATTTTGGTTTTGATATTCACATTTGGGTATTTTCCCACATTTTGGCTTCTCTGCAACACCACAAAATTCCATTATCCCTTAGCATTCTTGCAAGCCTACTCCTGGCAATGCCGAAGGACTGTACAACCTCAGTCGATTGGAATCTGTTTGCACGTCTCACCATCAGTGGTTCTCTAATTGATCCTCGTCACAATGGTCTTCCCAGCTGCAGCGGTCTACTCTGCAACTCTCAAGGAAAGCAGTCTCACCAGCAGCGGTTTTTCAATTTGTATTGTTTTATTTTTCAGATTTTGTATTATTTTTTTCATTACATTAAATTTATTATTTAAATTTTATTGTGTTTTTGTCTTTTTTTAATTTCTGATCCTTCCTCAACAGACATATTGGCAGTTATGTCTCGGATGGGGCAGTAACTTTTTTCATTGTAACTTTTTTAGGTAGACAGCTATGAAGATGATGCTTCACAATACTGGGAACTCGGAAGCAAGGAAAGCAATATGTCACCAGTTGGATATAAACATCAAGTACATTCTGAAATTTATCAAGACCAATCTACATAAAATATCTTGGAAGAATTGACTCCAAAACAGGTATTACTGACCATTGACTAAACCATGAAATTCTTACCTGCTTCAGAGCCACACCAAGAACAGTTCAGGAAGAACCAGACATCTTAATTGGCACAATTAGCAACGTATTGAACTCCTGCTGGTATGATATAAATATACCCGAATTGTGCTGGAAATAATTTATATAGTTTGGCGGCCGAGATAACCATGAGGTTAGTTCATCATTATGCTCGTGACCTAGCTCTTCAAGTCTATGGACCAAATGAATGGAACATTCTCCCAATATACTAAAAAAAAAAAAAAAAAAAAAAAAATTGAGTCTGAGGACAATGACCTTTCCACTTCTGAAATCATGCAATCAATATCGGCATGTCAGATTCTGATGCCAAAAAAGAAGTGACAAAAAATCTTACTTAAAAATTATCCTACCTGTTTCTTGAATACCAACATGCCTTCAATTATACTGAACAAAAATATAAACGCACGAAACTAAAATGGTCAGTTGAAATGGATAATCATGAAATATGCCCAGGTTGATGGTTTATTTGTGAACTGATGGATTTGTTTTGATCAATTATAGTGGTCTGGTTTCACTTGGCCGCTCCCCGTGAGTATACTCAAAGGTTCAGTTTTTACACCCATAAGACTAATGGAGCATGACGGAGTAGAGGTCAATCTGCAAGACCAATACTCGGACACTCTCTACTGTCTAGGCAATAAAAAGACACACCAAAATGTGTATTTCTGCCACTTGTCAACATGCCACAGATGTCTGGAACCATGAGGGAGCATGCCATCAGCATGCTCAATGCTGGCTTGTCAGTAACAGAAGTTGCAGCATGCCTGAATGTGCATCATTCCACTGTCAGCTGTCTGGGAACACGCTTCAGAGACACTGATAGCATAAGGAACCACCCTCATGCACCTTGTTGCCCAACAAACACCTGTGGAATGTTCTGGATCAGAGTTTTCAGCCATCATGTTCCAGCTCTCGAAAATGTTCGCCAACTGCAAGAAGCACTCCAGGAGGAATGGGATAATATCCCTTAGGCCTCTATTGACAACTTAGTGATGTCCATGCGCCGCTGGTGTACTGCTCTGCACAAATTTAATGGTGTCTGTGAACTCAGGATGTTGACCCCCATGGTGTATTTGATGCCCTAACTCTTGGACTATGCATTTAAACTTCCCCTAATGCTCTCAAAGTGATGTCTATTTGTCGAGAAAAATATGCTGTTATTTTTGGCTATATATACTCTAGTTCCATATATGAAAATAAATCTACATATTCTTTCGTGCGTTTATATTTTTGTTCAGTATATATAAATGTTTCACATATAAATAATTAGAAAGACATGACATTCATAGAATGCTCTTTTCATATGTTGCAAGTTGTTACAACTTGTGACAGGAATATCCCGTCAGAGGTAAGGGCATATATATAGATGAGATAGATATTGTTAATGTAGGAATACATGACCTAGCGGGGGGTATTGTTAAGTTGGTCACTAGAACATCAAAAGGAGGCAGGAAATAGAATGATTTTTAAATTCACAGGCAGATAGGAATGGAACCACGTGGGCGGCTATGAAATCATACATACAAAGATAATATTTGTCTGCAAATGAGGAGGAAAGGTTAAAATCCAAATAAGAAGTTTTAAGACAGATGGCTTTCGAAACCCTTACAACGTTCAATAGGCAATTCAGGGAGAGCGCTAATAGAGCGTTCACCATCCGTAGACAAGGAGAAACTGAGAATTTTGTGATATGCATATGCTGGTGCTTTAAGGAATATAAATGTAGCAGAAGAACTGGTAATTAGAGGTTGGCCTACTACACTGGAGGAATCTATCACATGGACAGAACAGGAAAACTTGCAAAGGGAATTTTTAGACTAATTATAGATGTCGACGACAATTTGAGGGAACAATAAACAAACACTTATGTAACACAAAAGGCGAGAATAGAGGAAGACATGGAAATAGGAGCTACTGGGCCAGACAGACACAACAAAAGCATACCTCAAACAAAACAAACACAGCTTGACACTATACTGGCAAAATTTACAGACATTGCCCCACAATTAGAACATGCTCTCATACAACATCAAAAAAACTAACGAACTGTTGCAAACAAGGATGGCCAAGGTAGAAACTATATCAATGTCTTCAATTTCCCTAACCCACAAAAACAGTATCAAGGTAACTTTTCACAGTGGGTGGATAATTCCTCACAAAGACCACACACACGATGAAATACGAGTTCGAGAGAGGATGGCCGACCTGCGTGTTTCAATTGTAATAAGGCAGGGCACGTTAAGGCAGAGTGTAGACAGCTGTTAGTGCAACAATGGGTCACTAGATCCTGCAGGCACTACAGTGTCCAGATTTTGTAGGTTATAGGTGTTCTTCTGTCAGTTCAGGAAATAAAATGTAAAGCATTGGTAGACTCTGGAGCCTGTTGTAACTGCCTGCAGTTGGACACATTTGTAAGGATTTGTAAGGAGACGGGAAGGTCCCCGTTACTGGAAAAAACCAATGAGATATTTAGTGTATTGGGTCAGTTATTTCATAAAGCTGTGTTACGTTGGTTTATCCTTGTGGTTGACTTGGTTTCTGTCGCAAGCACTTATGTGAAGTTTTAGAGCAACAGACCTGGGATTGAACATGAGAGTGAAAGGTTTACTTGTGTAAGTGATCGTAAGTGAGCGAAAGCTTCCTTCAGTTAGTATGTTCAGTACAAAGGGTTCAATTTTTATACTAGTCTTTGTAGCTATAATAAAGAAAACATGGTGACTTTCCATCCTTAGGTCAGCATGCCCCCTACCTTTGGCACCCTTTCACCCACCTCTACTGACATGTTACGTGTCTCATCAGACCCCCCCCCCTTCATTTTTTTATAATATTTCAGGTGGTCCTACAGAGTGGAGAAGAACCTGATAAAGGGATGACTCATCTGGAAGGAACAGATCTGGCGGTGGGCAGCCAGTGGCTGGTGGAGACCCTGTTCAAGTGTCTCAAAAAGCCCAGCAACTTCGTGCTAAAAAAAGCTTTTGGATGTTTTTTTTTTACACCCCAGCAACTGTCTGCAACAATAGCCCTGGCCTTCCTAGAGAGTTCAGCCGTAGGAAGAGTTCTGCCTGCAGAGTTAGTTTCTATAAAAGAGCACACTTTTAACATTTTCTGAATCAATGCTTCATCATTAGTATTTTGAAATGTTGAATTGATTTAAATTGCTTTATTTTTATATTTTTGACACCAGTTTATTTATCCCAGACCCATTTTTTTTTTAGTCTATGGAATAACTAAGTTGGGTCTTAATGCCAAGTTTCATATAGAAAGAGACAGTCACTTTCAACTTTTTTGCATCAGTGCATGCTTTATTATTATTATTATTCCAGGAGCACGGTAAAGAAAAGCATGTACGTGTTCTGGGATAACTACATGAAATTGAGAGTTGATAAGTGTTCACTGTATCAGTCAGGTGTGAAGAATATATAATCAGTCATGTGACAGTCATGAGACCACACCTAGATCACACTGTTACCTGAATGAGAGAGGAGAGGGACCTATAAAAATGGTTCTCTTGCCATGACTCTACAGTTATGTAAGTTTAGGTTTGTTTTAAATTAATTCTATGTATTTATGGAGACTTGTTTTATTATTTTGTATTAATTTTGTAAGATATATATTGCTTTTTTTGTTTTAGTGACCAGCTAATCAGCAATACAGCAGCTACCTTCAAATAGAGTTAGAAATATCCCAACATAATTTGTCTCCAGATGAAAAGGAAGAGGTAAGTGGTTTGATCAGGGAATTGAGACATGTTTTCAAAAAGTGATAGTGAAATAATGCCATAGATAAAGGTCATAAATATAACTTAAGTATTGAAAACTAGTCAAAATATTTTGCCACATAGAGCTAAGAACAGTGTATACATATATTATTCACACACAAAAAGATTGTTTATTTTGATATGGATGTATTTTTATTTCTAGATTTTCTATGTTTGTAGGTATTTCCAAGAGGGGTACCACCAAGATATGTATATTCAAAGGAATAACGAATGCATAATTTTACACAAAGATTCTGGGAGAATACCTGCCGCCATTTATCAGAGCCAGATAGCCGCGACGGCACTGCTTCCAGCAGGACAATGATTCAAAACATACGAGTAGGTCAGCACAGGAATTCTTCAGGACCCACAATGTGACCTGATTCCAGACACCCCCAGAAAGCCCAGATCTAAACCCAATAGAGAATCTCTGGGCCAAGGCAAAACATTACCTCTAGAAACATATAAAGCTGAGCACCAGGAACGACTTAGTTGCTGGAATCTGACAGTTTTGGGAAACAGTGGACGCTAATAAATGTACAAAGTACATAAATCATACACACAAAGTGATCCCTGAAGTGATTAGAAGGGAAGGCAGAGCTTCTGGCTATTGATAGGCTTTTTAAATATAAAATATTTGGTTAAAATTTTATGTAGTTTTGTATCGTAGCAATGTGATCCCCCCCTCCCAACTTCAAAGCATAATGCTTGCTTTGATGTTCAAATCACTCACTCATGATTGAAAAGGGAAGACACCTTGGATTGAACCGGATTATGTATATTCAAAGGAATAATGAATGCATCATTTTCCACCAAGATTCTGGGAAAATACCTGCTGCCATTTATCTGAGCCAGATACCTGCTTCCGGACTGCTGCCAGCAGGACAACGATTCAAAACATATGAGTAGGTTAATTGGCAAAGGAATTTTTGAGGAAACACAATCATGTGAACTTGTTCCAGACACCCCCTGAAAGCCCAGATCTGAACCCAATTGAGAATCTCTGGGCCAAGGCAAAACATTACCTCCGGAAATATATAAAGCCAAGCACCAGGAATGACTTATAGTTTCTGGAATCAGACAGTTTTGGGAAACAGTAGATGCCACTAAGTGTACAAAGTACATAAATCGAATTCACAAGGTGATCCCTGAAGTAATTAGAAGGGAAGGTAGTCTAGAGCTTATGGATGTAGACTTACATGTAGCTGGATAAAGCATACCCAAGCCTTGGGAGACAGGTCCTGAGAACTGGGAGGGGATAGCATGATGGCTGCTGCTATTCCCATGAAAAAAGTTTCTATGGAGAAGTGATGTTGATATTGATGAGATCGTAAACTGTGGGATTACGAATGATGGCTCTTAATTGGCAGACAAGAAGAAACTCAAAGCAATGATTCATGACCCCAATTTCAGTAGACACTGGTAAAGTGCTAGATGCACATTACATGTGTACAATGTGCAGGACTTGTGACAATTTTAACAGCAAACCACAAAACAACTTTGATGAGATGGAATTTCGCATAAAACCTTTTTTCAGTGCCTTCAAAGCTTCGATGGAATGGGCACAAGCCATGGCAGTGGAGGGCATATCCATTATTATGCAGCAACTGGATCAATGGGGCTTAGATTCAATCCTTTCATGGGTGATGGGTACAGTTTGATGTTGCGAGGTGTTTAGCGAGAGCAGCCATATATCACAAATGATGACAACTAATTTTATTGTATTGGTAAATCATTTTTTTATGTTCAGGTGTGAAACTGAGTGATGGGTAGGGCCCTGGGGGTACAGTCCACCTAACTATTTCTTTTGACAGAATAACCACTTGTGTATTAATTTGTAAAGAGTAAAATGCATGTAGTTTTTTGGCATATATATATATATATATATATATATATATATATATACAGTGATCATTTTACCTCTGTCCCGCGTCCCTGACACACAGTTTTTACTGTAGATGCAGAGTTTTATAGCATATGCGTCTCCATGGACGCAAAGATTTTAAATTGTGTGAGATTTGTAAATAACCTGTCCATATGCATCACTGATCCGCATAAAATACTAGTCATTAAAGTAGGTTAATCATGTTGTTTTCCCGTTGTTGTATTGAATGTTACAATAGCTTCCGGTTAGACTGTAAGTGTTAAATGCCAGCTGATTGGCTGTTTACGCATCAAATAGCCAATAATAACAATCGTTAGTAATGGCAAAACTGTTTGTCTGCTTTGCACACTCCACTCTACACTTGACCTATTTTCGACTAAAATAGATTTTGCGCAGCGTGTTCGTCTGTTCAGCGACCATCCGACCATTCCTCCGAAAAAGCAATTAATAATAGACAGTAGCCAACAGACCATATTGAATATATTTAAGGTGAGACAGAGTCAAGCCGAGTTAGAGAAAACTTCTGAAACAGTAATCACTGTGACTGCCGTTGAGGCTGAGAGTGAGAGTGACGTGAATGAATGTTTGACCGAGGCAAAAAAGGAGTCAAAAAGGAAAATCCGTTCCTTCAAACAACACTGGACAAAGCTCTATGCTTGGTTAATTAAGGTATCAAAAAAATGAGGATGGGACTGATTTCATGTATTGTGATACATGTACATCGGCAAATAAACGTAATGGGATGGTGAAAAATGCTCAGAACTACCCTTGTGAGACACGCAGCCTTGTCAGATCACAAATTAGCAATAGAAGCACCAGTGCTGCAACAGAACTTTCAAACTTGAACAAGGCAGCAAAGCTGTCAAATGTACAGACAACAAGGCAGCAAAGCTGTCAAATGTACAGACAAAAAACAGGAAATAACTATGCTCAAAATAGGCTACTGTCAATTCTGATGCAAAAGTACATTATGTTAAACTGCAAATTCAACATCAAATTTTAATTATGCTCAACAGGTAATACCAATATAAGTAAAATGTGTAACAAGTTCACACTTTGAAAATGTATAACTTCCAGAAAAAGAAGCCAATTAGACTGTTTTTCCAACTCAGGCTGCATTTTAGTCCCGTATTTCTTTTTTGAAAATTTGGCAATCATAAGTAACATGGTTTTCCCATAATGGTCATCATGGCAGCAGCACCCAAAATTGTGTTTTCTTCTATTCTGATGCCATATTACATAATGGTTAACAGCATAATGACCGTCAATTTTTAATAATAAAATATACGTATCATGGATTTTCAGAAAATGTGACTAGCATGGGTCTTCAAGCCTGTGGAACTTCAAAGTCACACCTTGAAAATGCCAATATGTGAAAAATTAAATTTTCACAAAAAAAAAAAAGAAAAAAAACTGTTTAAACTGGCAGTTAGAATTACCAAACAGACTGCATTGCCTACTGAAGCTGTATTCTAGCCCCATGTTTCTTTCCTGTAAGTTTGAGAACAGTAAGTGACATGGTTTTTCTTAAATGGTCATCATGGGAGCAGTGCCCAAAATAGTTTTTTTTTTTTCAAATTTTGATGCAATATTACATAATGTTTAACAGCATAATGACCATCAATTTTTAATAATAAAATATTAGTATCATGGATATTCAGAAAATGTGACTAGCAAAGGTCCTCAGGCCCATGGAACTTCAAAGTCACAACTTGAAAATGCCAAAATGTAAACAAGACAGCACTGTTCTGAAAATTTTTTCCCCATTTTTAACAATTTTTTTAACATAAAACAATATTAACAGGTTACTGCCATTTTTATACGATCAACTAAGAAAATTGATGAGATGGGAAAAATATCAATACAACAGTGTTAAATGTCCAATTTCCTCCATTCTGAGATTCTGAACATAGTGAATGATTGAATCTGACAAACAGCAATGATATGAGTTTATTTCCATTTTTGAAACTTTATTACACAACACATGATAACAAGT
>NW_019776102.1:36714-122708 GCF_001039355.2 Lingula anatina | reverse complement strand
CCCCCCCCCCCCCCCCCCCCCCACCCCCCACACACACACACACACCCAACGTATCGCCCCACATCCCGGCTCCTACACCTGTGCAAGGCTGGTTCACTGGTTCATCTTCTGCTGGGAGTTGAACAGTTAACGTGGTCGACAAAATTTTAGGGAGAAACAGAGAGGTGTCATATTGTCTGCGAAGTTCTCTACGGTGAAACTGGGAAAGTAGGCTGTTTCTACACTCTTCTAAACATTTATAATAGACTCTAAATATAGCAGCTCCATGCTCTATATATTTTTTGCTGTTAAGCTGATACTTCTTTTTCTCCCCAGTCTCCCCCTAAAATGTTCCACTCCAGAAAAAATCAATAATGCTATGGGAGAATTGTACAGGCAATTGACCTACATTCTCCACAGCAGTTATTGGCGCTAGTTAAACGATGCTATGACTGGAACGTGATAACGTGATTCACGCCTGTGACATGTAGGTTTATAAATCATGTAAATGAACTAATAAAGAGGGACTGTCGATTAAGTAATTAGAAAGTTTTGAGCGCAAAGGGACATTGCTTTTAACATAAATAAAATAAAAACTACACAACTCAAAAGCAAGAAAAAAAAGCATTTTCTCTTATATGCAAATTAGATTGCCTGTAGTAATATAGGGCAGTCCGGAAGTGATGTCCACATAAGAGATTTCAAATAGTGGTGATCTTGATCACTTAAGGTATCTTCTTAAATTTTATTATTTGATAAAAAATATATATTCGAACCAACAAATGTAATTATCCCCGAGAAATAAAACAATTTCATTCTCATTATAAATCATCGCTGTGCCCGTCCTTCGGAAAAATTTTGTAACAGCTAGAAGCCTGAGAAGGGCTCCTAGACGAGAGCCGCGGTACATGCCCCCTCCCTTTCCCTGAGAGCTACCGTGAATGTCACATTTATTAATGTGTTTCTGGCAAAGTTGACTTTTTATAGGCATATAAATAACTTCTATTCCCATGCTTTTTGTAGCTTCAATTTTCAAGATTTAAGCGTTTTTCGATGTTTTAGGTGCTTATAAAAAGTAGCTGAATGTCTTTAGGACTTAAGCCCCCCCCCCCCCCCCACCCTGCAGCCTACGGCCCTGTTGAAAATCTCAAAACTGTCACTCAACTTGACATACACGGATCTTTAAAATTTATTTTTTCTCATACACAAATTGACACAAACTGATTCAACCAAATCAATGCAATTTTTTTACTGTAAGGATTTGCCAATTTTGAATAAAGTTATAGCTGGCGTATTCACATGATACCAGATGTGCGCGTGATGTCATTTGTAGGGGAGACCGGGGTAACTTGGCCCCCCATCAATTTATGGCAAAGTAACTATGGGGTAAAAGAATTGATCACATCATTTTGTAAAGTGACCGTATCCAATAGTGCTAAGAAAGCGTCGGCAGTGAGTCCAAATAAAATAATTACCCCGGGGTCCAACTAGCCCCGGTCTCTCCTATATTGTGAGGTTGACAGCAAAATCCGTGACAAATGAACAGTTTGCCTCGTCACTAAACTGCGAACACCTACGTGGCAGACGTTTCTTATTTCGTTTGGTTTGTATAAAGAATAATTATTTTTAACCAGAAGGGTAACGTGCATACCCGCTTTCGCGTAAACACTTTAAATTGTTTCCGGTGAGCCTGCATGTCTAGTGAGGCAACATTTTGATAATCAATACGAGTATATATTTTAGTGAAAAAAGGAAAAAAGAAAAACCGAAAATTGATTTCGATTTCATAGTACGCCGTCTGTGGAAAATGTGAAGTAGGCTTCAGCAGAGCGCACATCTCTACACCTAATACTTGCGTTATGGCCGCTTTAATCTTTTTTTAGTATGGCAGGTCTGATTTTTTTTTTTTTGCATTTTTGCCCAGAAATTGACTAGTTTCTGACAATAATGATGATAATCCCCCCCCCCCCCACACACATTAACAATCTCTGACATGTGTTCTAAGATATCTGTGTGCAATTTAATCATCCGTTCCTGCTCATAACTTAATTAATTTGTTTTTCGATTTTATTAATGTCTCGGATAAAAAATTTTTCAACTTTTCTCTCTCCCTTCTCTCTCTCTCTCTCTCTCGCTCGTTTTTAACCTCTTAATCTTTCTTGCTAACCCAAAATATGTTCTCTGTCAATGTGAAGACATTTCAAATGAGCAATCTCAGTTAATACGGGAAATGAGCCATAGGCTTCCCTCTACCAAGGCCGCAGTTATTGTGCTGTGGACATTTTTTGGATTTTACAGCACAGAGATTAGTTATCTATTTAACCAGACACGCATCTTTGAAAATCTAGTGAAAAATCAATCTATGGTCCTGGTAGAGGGTAGCCAGAGGCTGCGGTGTGTTGATTTTGATGCTGTCTCAACCATGATTGTGACGGACTCCACAAATATCAGCCAATTGTGTTAGTGAAGACATAACGCGAGACGGGGATGAAATGTTTATAAAGAAATGAACTAATTGGTCATTGGAAATGGCAATATGCTATTTCAGTTTAAATTAGATGTCGACGAACCATTCAATAGAGAAAGTTGGATTAAAAGGAAATATGTTGAAATAAATCGGCACAAAAATAATTTAGAAATCAGAGCCTTCGGCAAAATAACCGGTCGATATTATAAGTCTATCGTCTGGAGGGGTGGTGGTTGTGGTGTGTGTGTGTGTGTGGGGTGGGGGGGGGGGGGGGGTGATGGTGGAATAAAACGTTCGCGAGAGTCGGGGGAATTGAGTTTTGAGTGTGTTCGGGTGTTTACTGACTTTAACACGTCAAACACGTAAGATTACGCAAACTTTAACAAACTTTTGTCTGTAAAAAAAACCCTGTACAGGTTTCTCTCTTTTACATATATAAGTACAGTATGTTTCAACTATAGTAATTCACAAAGATGAACTTTAAAGATAACATCTATTGAATCAATAATTATATATTCGGTTGATACAAGTTGAAATACAGAGCGTCCCAGAATAAATGGAACTCATGTCTGTGAATATCTGTGGAAAATCAATTTGTCGCCCTGGAAGAGGGTACAGATACCCCCACACATCAAAATCTGGGGGTTGAGGTCGGGAGACTGCATGCAGAGACAACAAGAGTTTATTCCGAACAAATTGAAACACACGATCTCGTCTGGGAGTCTCCTGACTTAGGGACATAGATAGAGAGATAATTTATTCCAACGTGGGCAGAAAGTGCAAAGTATATTTACAAGCCCAGAATATACAAAAAATTCATAAACAATTTCATAATTATACTCAAGTTGGAAGTGTCAATATAGCCTTAATATATGCTTATGAAACGGTAACATAATGTTAGCATTAGGTAAATATTAGGAAAACAAAAAACATGTATCTCCCGATTCAGACGTAAAATCTCGCGATCTATCAGACTTTTCTCTCTTTTTCTTAAAAAAATGTGGTGATTTCATTCACAAAAATGTACCGTCACCTGCTTTTTTAGTTTTATTGATGGAAGGTAGTGATTGCAGTAAACAATAAGGAGGAAGTGCCGAAAACAAGCGTGAGTATCATCCATGATAAAGTTTTCATGGGACCAAGCTTTTTCTGAAAGTAACCTACCACTTAAAAGGTGGACATTGTTTGTAATAGTTGTTTTTATGAATAGACTTCCTCGTTTAACGTTTAAACGAACACCATCTGACCCAGCTGAGAATGTGTTTGTCTTTTATTCATTGTGTGTGTGTGTGTGTGTGTGTGTGTGTGTCGGTGTGGAGGGCGTAGGTCGTGCGCGGGAATCTCTCTGGCAATTGTCAATGTTGACAGGTATGTAATGGTCCGGGAGAATAGAGGAAGTTGAGTTACAATAGTTTTAATGCTACAGTATTTGACCTCAGAGTCTATCTCAACATGATTGTGACGGTGTCCGCAAATTCCATCATATTGTGCTAGTGAAGACAGCGATAAATGATAGAGGGCGCTGATTTCCTTTTTTTTTAATTCTTCAGGAGTGTCATAATAAGTAATCTTAAATATAACTGCACATTTATTTCCATCCAGTCAGATTAAAAACCATGTCAGAGAATAAGAAAATGGGCTCAAATCATTATGTGGTATTCATTCCATAGGCAACACCTAAAATGCACTCATAAAATTTGAAGGAAAAGAGTAAATTTTTTACTAAAACGACAAACTGCATAAAGTACGAGGAATAAAATTTTCTTTGTAACTGTCGCACCTCGCCGTCAATTGCTGGTAGGGTGGAGTTAGATCGTAATCGGTGAGAAGTCTAAGTATATACGTGGACTCCTCAACTTTATCAGGGACCTTAGCAGCTACCTTTTAGGAATTAGTACAGATAGATCGGTGAATCAATGTAGAAAATTACTAACAGAAGTAAGAGAGAAGAAACAGCGAAATCATTCACGGGGTAGAATTTCTGGGTCCCGTATTAAAAAAAAAAAAAAAAAAAAGTCATCTGTTAACGCCAACAGCCGACATAAAAATTCTATTCAACATAACCTGAAAGATAACGTTTTCAAGAGGTAAAAGGGTTTGATAAGAAATTCAAATAGCACACAGATAATCAGGGGCGGATTTAGGCCGTCTTCTGGGTCTTCTGGAAGACGGTCAGATTTTCAAGTTTACATTGTCAGCCATCTAATGTTTTCTCTCGGAAGACGGTCAAAAATGGAAGATGGATCAACAAAGATAATTTGGAAGACTATCATAACCTTTAAATAAACGGTATCTTTTGACTCATAAAGGTCCGTGGGAAAGCTGAACTATCCGCGAATATTCAAGCAGGCACAAATTATTGTTTAAAACATTAATTTTTATAAACTTCTCCGACTTATTAAGAACTTGTTTGAATTTCATTTATTAGTTGTATCTGTTTTCATTATTTTTCTAATTATCATATTCGCTGACTTATATATATATATTTTTCTTTTTTTCCCCCAAGAAGTGCACGTAGTGCTATTTGAGATTTGTCTGTTTTTCTCTCCTTTGTATAAACCTTGTTTAAAAATGTCCAGTTCTGGGGAAATCTGTCCGGTGCGGACGGCTCCAATGTCGTTGTTAAATAAAAGAACTATTATCTCCAGTGAATGATAGGTGCCAATCAAAATTGTCAAATTTGACAACTTGATTGACGGTTAGTTTAACAAACGTCAATCACAATCACCCGCAAATGAACTTTTACTTCCTATGATTGAGAGGTGCCAATCTAAGTCGTCAAATTTGACAGCTTGATTGACGGTTAGTTAAACAAACGTCAATCACAATCATCCTGCAAAGGAGCTTTTACTTCCTGTGATTGAGAGGTGCCAATCAAAGCTATTAAAAGTGGAAGGCTTGATTGGCAGTTATATAAACAAACGTCAATCATCATACTGGTGATCAAGTATAGCTGTCGAACAATGAAAACGCCGTAGAGAGCGCAATGTCCCCGGGAGTATTTCAATAGGTAAATTAAAATATAAGTGAGAGATAGGAAAAAAGTGAGGAAAAGGAACTATTCCGGCGTCAGCTAGCTAGTGACTAAAGGTATACAATGTATTAGAAACTAAAGACTTAATGTGTTCATTATATTTAGTTACATTCTGTTTTTAATAATTGATTTTTGTGAAACTGCGGGTAGGAAATAATTTTCACCCTATTTGTGGCATTTTTTCTTTTCTTTCTTTCTTTAGCTAGTCAATTAGTGAGTTGGTTAGAAAGTGAATTAACTTTTGTTTATTTAAAACATTTTTTTGTTTGTTTCCAAAACATGTTTTATATAAATTTACATGTAGTTCTACCAGATTTTTTAAAATTAAAAATGTAATTAAAAAAATTCAGTATTTCCCCTCGTTAGTGTGCCATGAGTTCCGCACACCGCTGTGGTGAGACTGTGTGGAGTTGGTTGAGTTAGTGGCGTACACGATCACAAAGAATCTCACCCCTGAAATTCTCAGCGCACTAAATTGCGTCAATCCAGGCGGATAACATGATAGTCCTCGAGCTGTATGTTGACAGGTAAGTAAAAACTCAAACCTTGTTGTGTAAACGAATATCAACATAACAAGGTATTCGTATGTTTTGTAGGTGTAGAATAGCGTATAAGGTCGCGATGTTTGGCACAGTTGAATGCTCCTAGGAGAAACGTGGGGAATTTCTCTTTGATTTTCGTTCAATTAAAAATAACATGGCATAAATTACACCCTGGCCACAGGGTCTGCTAGTAGACTGTACCAAAAGCATTGCCTCAACTTTAATTTTGTGTACTTATTTAGAGAGGCCCATGAAATCAGTGGGTACCAGACTAAACCTTCGCACCTTTTTTTACTACCTACACGTTGTCCATTTAAAAGTATGCAAGATATGTATGCAGTTCTTGTCGACTGTTCATTGTTTCAGCTGATTTGTGCCATGATCTTCTATATCACCATCGAAATTTTCATTGATTTTATTTATCTATTTATCAATTTATTAATTTTTTTTAACCACATGTTTTATCTTTCAACAGCAGACACCCAGTAGCCTCGTGCAAGAACATCCTTGCCTGCACCGTGAAGACTAGGCCGAACCGACATTTCGGGATTTTGCTGAAATATTTATTAAGTGAGTTTATCGGATGAAATAAATTTACTCATTTAACACCAAGTAAATTCTTTAAAAAATGTTCCCGGAGTGAAATTGATATGTATAGATACTCTAGCAAAACACAAATGTGACAAATAGATGACAAAACACACTGTGGGGTATAGCTGACCACAAGGTTGTACCCGTGCCGTTCAGGTCACCATGATTATATCTTTTAATCTCTGTTTACACCCTGAATCATGACCCTATTTTATTTTCCAGACGATGGAATAGCAATCATGTTGGTATAGCAATCAATTAAACAAATATCAAATAAACAGCGTGTCTTTATTTGTACTCTCGGAAAATTAAAGCATTGTAAACACTTCACAGAATTGTTAAAAAATGAAGCAAAGATAGGCCTATGCTTCCTACTACCAAATCTAAAAAAGGTAATTTCGGTCGATGCCATTTTGTCTACTTCGACTCACACGTAGCAGCCAACTATCGGGTGGCCTGTCCGACCTTCAGTCAACCAAATACCACGACGCTCTTGTCGACCCATTTTTCGCTACAAAAAAAAAAACCTGGTATGTGCTGCTTTGGACAGAATGTCACTGAAATTTTCCGGGCGATGATCGCTGGCCGCGGCCAGCCTTTCGTATAATTGTAAAAGGGTGATATCGCCATGTCCAATATCAATGGCAAACCAATCCGAAAACGGGTCCCGTTCTCTTTATGACTTTAATTGTCGTGTATTTTGAAATTAATGCTAGAGATGAACAAGAAGTTATAACTTCTTTATAACTTCTTGAGATGAATTTGACGGCAAAGCGGCCATATTTCCACGTGGTGATAATACGCATGCGCAGAAAGCTCATTTTCCGCACTCGGAACTACTCGGATGTCTCCGCAGTCGACAATGACGATATGGAGCTTGCGGAATTAGCCGAGGATTGCCGATTGCATTTTCCGGCAAATTCAATATCGACGTTTGCGACATCCGACTTCTTTGGGGGGGTGGGGGATTTTTTTTTTTTTTTTTTTGGAGAACGGACGAAAATCGGTGCGCGCGCAGGATGTCATCCATAAAAATAAAAAAGTGTGGCCTAAATGATATTTCGTGTTGCAGATGTTGTCGTTTTAGAAATCGTGTTTTAATATGGATAAAAACAGCTCACATTAGGCTGTGGACTACAATGTACCAAACGAGAAATTACACCTGTTGTTATACATTGCACAAAGTCCTTTAGTGCGGTTTTAATATATAGTAACCATTGGAATATCGTAGGTTTCAATAGGTTTCAAAGTACTTCTTTAGCTTGATATATTAAAATTTTGTTTACTACACATATCCGTAATGTCTGTGAACGTGGTCACGCATATATTACAGCAATCCTTCCTGACAGAGATGGACGATCACTTCCCCGTGGCCACCGCTCACAGGAATACTACGATGACAGACGACACTCTTACTGACAGTCACGGCATGCCAGACGAGGAAACAGACGACAACGGCTTGTTTCACTGGGGCACACACTATGCTGGGGATGAAGATGGCATTGGGTATAACTGGGGATGGCATGGCGGTGGCGGTTACGTCTGGAAATGTAGCTTAGAATATCAACCTGGAATTCGACATGTCAAGTGATCAGCCCGAGGCCGAGGTTAAATATGCCACGATGGGTCGCTCTACTTGGAGAATTTGGTTTTGGTTATAAAGGGAAATAAGCGTCACACCCACTTCCCACACGAGAGGGATATTTTCGAAGTGGATATATGTATGATGACAGCGGTGACTTCGAACTAAAATACTGTTTATTTACATTCAGCTATCGATATGAAACTTTTACCAGTACATCAAATAAGACAGTTTGAAGACTTTTTATTGTGTTCTGCCAAAAGGGAGCTTTACACGGAAATAAAGCTTATTCATATTCAAATATATAATAATAATAATATAATAATCTTTATTAATTCTAGCACAATTTACGAAGGCTATGACCAAACAATTACATAGGTACCATATATTAATTCTTAGTGTGTATAATTAATAGACAGGAAACCATTATTTTTAAAATGAAAGCCTTATACAATTTTGACTTTTGACGGGCATTGGGTACTGTCTATAGAAAAACTCAAACGTTTACACCATTTTTCAACTTTTCTCATTTACTTTAAATTTAGAAGTAAAGTCAGTGTCTTTATTTATAAATGAAGCAGTGTATTTGTTTACCGCGCCAACCTCCGGACGTCATTAATGAGTAAATAAAGTGTACAGATATGTGCAATAAGCAGATATTTTTTTACAGTTTTGGGTTCCCGTGTTAAACTTTAAAAAATGCAAGTCTGCTCTGCACCAGTATAGTGCTGTAGTCCCACCTTGCTGAGGGACACATTTTACTTTATATTGTAGACTCCAAAGGCTATCCTTCAGTTACATGTACACAGCAACTCTATGGCAAGGAGCGTGTTCACCCGTAAAAAAGAATATGGGAATAAGACACAGGATAATTACCCACAAGAGGAAAATAGATAAAATAATAAATAAATACACGATAATGAATTAAGTTTGCAGTAATACATATGTTAAATCCCAGGTCAAAATAGATAATAATTACAAGTATTAAAAGATAATGTATTAAAGATAATGTATTAGCCGTTTTTACACACACATTAGTTTTCTGTGACAATATTCAATGGTTTCGTTTGGTGTGTCATTTCAGCTTTGACTTTGTCTGTCATTTCCTTATCTGCATTAACTGAAAATTTGAGTGGTGAAATAAACCCAGTGTAGTGTCGTCAAGTAATAAGACATTCTCAGTTTCTACTCTATACCCGCGTATTAGTATAACACACAATCAATGTTCACGATAAATGTCTTCATTTCTACCTTTTTTTATCATCACTATGTGATGCAAACAACGAAATTTAGTTAAAGCAGATGCATATATCATGAGTATCCCCAGCGTTATGATTTCGGTTTAAAAATATTTTGAAACTTTCGATCTTGCATGAAGACAGCACTCTATCAGTCTGGCCTTAGAAGTTTTAGAAAAAATAAATACCATCTCCAGCCCTGATTATATCAAACTATCATACTCAAAACCGTATTTATTTATTTATTTCTATATGATAAGGACCGCCCCGCCCCGCCCCGCCCCGCCCCGCCCTTACATTCTTCAGGCACGTCAGTTCTTAGCGGGGAAGGGGATGATAGGCCCTGTACATTTGAGTCCCCAGTGTTTTATGTACCCAACTATAACGGTCTAACTGTAGATAGCAGAAATTACGTTGTGCAAAGAGAATCAACCACCCCCAGGGACGGCCAACCCCAATGTCATAAAAAACACAGAAGGACCCATACACATCACCAAAAATTACTTACGTTTCTCAAAGCCTTACGCATCTAACTTTAATGATCTCAGGGAGATAACAGAAATCACAATGTTATTGTGATTCAACCAACCCCAGGCCCACACCCCAAGTTAAAAAAATTCCAAAGTTCCCTTTCCCATGCCAAATGATACTGTGCTTAGTAGCTTCGCATTTTGCAACTGAACGCAATTTGCAACCGGTGTACTTGTAATGTGAGGATTTTGTCATTAATTTGCAGATATCCAGTACAATGGTTGGACCCGCTGTGATCCGTATTTAATCGTAACAGATTCTTTCGAAATAAAGCTCTAAAAACATCAAAGCGCTTGGAATAATTTATCAGTCGTATTTGGTTACGCCGGCTACGGACATCTTTATTAAGTACAAGTATGTCTATGTATGGATTGTGATATTTGGGAGTTCTTACATAATTTGACTGCTTAAATTTGTTAAAAGAATAAAGAAATGAGAAAGTGTGTGTGTGTGTGTGTGTGTGTGTGTGTGTGTGTGCAATTTATCACTATTGCCAGAATTTGATGCTAGAATTATTTGATCCTATATAAGACCTTTTTGTTTTCCATGTTTGCAAATGTATGTTCTTAAAAGCTATGGTATCTTTAACATACCACTTCCGATTTGAATTTTAATCCTGTAACATAGACCAAAATGTTTGCGATTTCCAATCTGGTACTACTAAATTACCTTAAGATTTCTCTTCGGACACAACATAAAGTTTAAGTTTAAAAATCTGGTCAAGTTTTAAAGGGTCGCAAATGCACACCCAAAACAGGGCAATGACATTCTGATTAAGGTAAAGTATATCTGCCATTGATTGCTCAGAATATATAGTTTTAAGTGTAAAGCATGTATTCTAAACCATCAATGTGATTGCATTTGTTGCATTTTCTCAGCTAACACAGTTTAGAATCTTCACCATCTGTCTGACATGATTTACCTGGAGCAGAGCACGCTCGACTGTCTGCGTGATCAGGAATGAATGTAAAAAATAAATAAAAAAAATAAAAATACAATTATTATGTCTTTTATATGTATTCAAAATTAGCCACAGTGAATCCGCCTATGAATATACTGCTTTCTATTTACCAGTTATCATTTAGGTCTAAAGTAAAAATAAGATTGGATACATTAATAAGGAATCAGAATAAAATGCACTTTTATACAAGTGTAGACCGAAAACATGGCCTACGCCTAGAGGCTTTAGCTATTGCTTCCCTTAATTACAGTACTTTGACAAAAACCACTTAGTACCTAATGGACATTTTTAGAATATTAACAAGTTATTATAAGGAAGTCCAGTAAGTATCTGAGCAGGCTGTTTCACACGTTTAGCACCTCAACGCGTTTAACAGTTCCACACGCTAAGCAGCTCCATATGTTTAAAACAGCTCCACGCACTCAGCAGGAAAGGTGCTTAGCCAGTGTGTTTAGCCTTATCACATAGCTAAACGTGTAATACTGCTAAACTTGTCTAGCATTTTCTTCTGTGAGAAGCTTGAAAAGACAAACGTGTTTAGTTTCAACACATATTTCTAAACGCGTTTAGGTGCTTAACGTGTGTTATGTGTTCAAAATCTGTTTTCACAGTGTAACACCTCAAAATTCCTTGTAACCAGGAATTTAAGGTTTTGGAAAAAGCTAAGATCAAAAAAGAAAGACGTAGACACATGCTGTATGTTTCTACATGCGGTATAAATATTTTCTTATTATTTGTCAAACGAAACATAATTGGATGGTTTTGTATTTACGAAGTCACGTCTTAATAATCTTGTGGTTATCTCTGTCACTAATGAAAATTCCAGCAAACGTAATTGCCACAGGGAAATTACATAGAAGTGCAAATGTAATATTCATCATTGCTTTCGCACAGTAGGTGAGGAGAACTACGGAAGAAGCGTTGAACACACCCAGAGAGCAGATTTGAAAACCAGAAAATGAAGAATACCACCCTAATGTTAAATGATACTTTGGTGGCTGACGCCTTTCCACTGAACGGATCAAACGAGACCGCTCCCCCCTGTCAACGCATGAGCTGCATCGTCTTTATCACCATAGAAGCCTTGATATCGCTGGTATCGGTAACGTCTAATTGTTTTGTCATTTTTGCATTTTGGAAGTTCAAGTGGCTTCGGTCGAACACTAACATAGCCATTGTAAGCTTAGCACTGGTTGACGTTTTGACTGGTCTGATCAGCATGCCTTACAATATAGTCCTAGGGTATCTCGTAGACATCTTTCCAGCATTGCATCATTTGGCCTTCAAGAAGTACTTTTGCCTTGGAAAAATAGCGACACTTTCTACATTTTTTGGACTTTCAATGCTCATACAGACTCTAATTTCTTTTGAAAGATACATGAAGATATGCTGGCATATTAACTATCCTAGAGTTTTACCGAAAAAAAGATTTTATTTCATCACTGGAATGTGCTGCCTGTATATGGTCTCTTTGAATACTATACCCTTCATGGGCTTGAATAACTGGACTCCAGGCGTGGAATGCAGGGCGGAGACGGCAATGGCAAGTTTCGGGCGCTACGTTGCAACACCGCATATCCCTATTTGTCTGTTGGTTGCTTTAGGTTTCTACACTGCAATATTTAGAAAAGTCAAGAAGCAAAAACAACAAGTGGGGCAATATAGCAACGCGTCTGAGGACACACTATCGCAAGGGTTGCGAATTGTAACACCGAATAACCAACCAGCTGGTCACGGCATGGCGCCTAAATTTCCATCAGCTGCTGGCCCATCAGCAGCGCCCAACGCGACTACTAGCCTCGAATGTATAAATACGGTCTCAAGTGTGGTTCCGGGACCAAGTGTGGAAGGCGAAAGCGGGATTTCTGGTCCCTCTGGTATAGGGCCAATGGCAGCAACAGCGTCTACTGGCGATCCTTCTACGTCTCATATCCGCCCTGACAAGTCTAAAAAGGTAACAATCAAATTACCGACCAGCGACACAGAGGCCAAGCTTGCAAAAATGACTGCAATTATTTTGTGTAGCTTCTTTGCTCTGTATTGTCCATATCCAATAATAATCTGGAGCGAGAAATACTTTGAGAAGGGTAGTTTGACCTTTGCTGTTCTTCGGAATATTGCCGTTGAATTATTATCGTTAAGTTCAACAATTAATCCATTCGTATACGGTTTGATGGATTCCAAATTTAGGCAAGCATTTTTCAAAATGTTAAAATGCTAGGGGATTAGATTATCAACACTCAAAAGTATAGAACACATTTCATGTACCTTTTTTTAGCCAACCTTGTATATTATGTTACTAATCGCTATGTAATCTTTAATAAGTGTGAGGTATTCTGGAGAGATGTACCGTGAAAAAATCCAATGGAATACAAAGTATTATATTATGGCATCCCTATATGATATCACAAATAGAATCAGAGGTCTGGAAAATGAGTTTGATATTGATATTTTCAATGAAAAAAAATAATGATGATTTTTATTGAAAAAGACGCCACTGTCAGGTTCAAACCATTGAGTTGGATATGGTTCAAGGTCATAAATACCACAGTTAAAACATCTCTTTTCTTTTTGTGATATGACAGAATGCAGTACGTAAACCTTTGTAAAATGTAAAATACATGTGCTACGGAGATCACAGTCGAATCAAGCCAAGATAAACATGTATTATTTTCATAAGCTAATATATAAGACCAGGAAGATTTGTTGTCAGTTGTAACAACTATAGAGATAGTAATGTCACTTAATTTGATTATCTATGTTTATTGTAAACTATATACTTACAGGTGTATATATAACCATTGTTATTTAATATACGTATAACCATTGTTATTTGATATAAGTATAAATAAACTATATACTTACTTCAGTATAAGTGCACATGTTGTGTATTGGGCCCCTATAGCACAGGTTTATATAACCATTGTTATTTAATATGCGTATAAGTTATTTTTTTTATTGTGTCCATAGTGACATTGGTATATTTATTTACAATTTAATTACAAGCATATCGTATATATTCCACACAGGTTACAGTGTGTTTTGAGGATACTAAATTCATATACGTACGCTTACTGTTACCCATGGGTGAATGTTTTAAATTAATTTTGTTAACTTATTTTTCAATTATAATGTAATCAGCGCGTAGCCTTTCTGAGATATATGAAAATTAGCCAAAGAACAGCAGTCGGTTGGCAATTTAAACCAACTCGCTGTTTTCTAAACATTTCTACCACCTAACGAGAGCGATATACCTGACGGGATTATATGAAAAAGGCTTCAATATTTTTAAATTAAAAAAAAATCAGCTACCATTTGTCTCAGTTCCTCTATTACATTGTACCTTTTCAAAATTCAGGCCTACCCAACTACCAGAATTGGCACCGAATGATCCCAAATTCACAGGTAGACAAGACCACACTACCCGTTTTCAAGGAGTGCGTCAGTACGCATTTCACATATATGATACCCCGGAACAAATTCTGAGATGAGATGCACTACTTTCCAAACCCCGTTGAGAAGCATCATTATCACATCGCGTACTAGGCAAGAGCGGCGTCGCGTCTGATACTTCGAAGCGCGTACCGATCTACCGATGCCGAGTCTGGTAGTTGGGTGGCCTGAAATTGAAATTTCCAATGTCAAATCTGACAATATAACAGTATCAAAAAGACAAAGGAAGAGTGATCATTAAAAAAAATCATAATTGCTTTAACAAAAATGGTTAATCATGTATTTGTATTTTCTTCATGTGAAATATGTGAGAGAAAGGGCAATCAGTGTCATGTAATTCAGTTACAATCTACATGTATGAGTATTATCTGTAATATAGTGATATTGTTGTATAACCAATTGTTATGTTATTTATATTCTTTGTTATTTTTATGACAAATTTTCTCCAATTTACCCCATATTTCTATTTCATATTTATACTTTTATGGCCATAGGGACAAGTCACATGTCCCTGTAATTTTGATGAAAACATCAAACGTTTTTGAAGTAGCTTTAACATGATGCTTTTCATTTCATTTTTAATGCCAACCTTGTTCAGATACCTAAAGTTGTCTACCGTTGTGACACTGTTGTCAACACGTCTGCGTCACTGTCATAGATGCGATCGAAGGGCTTATATTATTTCATCTTTAGACTCCGCTCTTGCTCCATGATCTGCTAAAAGAGGCTCTTCAAGTGCTGTTATATCACCTCTTAGAAGATAATTAACTGAATAATTTGCCGTTTACATGCAAGAACAAGCTGTGCTCTCAGAGGCGTAATTTTACCACCTGTTTTCTGCACGATAGCTTGGTCTTTACATTGAGCGAAGAAATGGCTTTATAGAAATGGTTTAAACAAGGGCTGAGCATGAAGGGATAGTTAAGTTTAAATTTTTAAAAACTGTAACACGGCATTTCGTTGTAAATTTTGCCTATCAGCAGGTGATTTAAAATTCGTTCGCACCAATATGATGGTGTGCAATATTCTAAAAAAAAAACATGATGTTGTTTCTATAAAAGTCATTAAGTGGGTCGATATTCAGATAGTGGCTATTTCTACCTCTAGGTGTATCGCGGCATAATTGCTCCTGAATTATAGCGGATCACCACAGGCCCACTTACCTGCCAATAGACACTGATGTCACGCGGGTTGTTTCTCTGAAAAGCACCAGAAATATTTTTTTTGTTATGTGGTATGGATATGGGTAAGAATATAAATTATAATATAATATGCTCCTGCGGTCACGGTTACTATAGGATATTTGGTCACAATTTTGATTAAATTCATATTCTATATATTCCAAACTGGTTGCATAATGCCTTGGGGATACAAAAATTAATATCCTAAATTCAAAGTACGTACGCTTACTGTTATTCATGGGTGATTATTTTAAAAGTAATTTTGTCAACTTGGTCTTTAATTTCAATGCAAGCAGCTCACTGTCTTCCTGAGATCTATGTAAAACAACCAAATAACAGCAGTCAGCTGGCAAAGTAAAATTATCTTCCTTACAAATCTTTATACCCTAACAAAATCGATATAAAATAATAATCGTTCGAAAGTACAGTAATACGCAATGCAGTGTATATAAATACACAATGCGGTATAGTGCTGCCTGTAAGAAGAGGTAGACGCCTGGTCATTCCAAAGGGGATATCTCGACTCCCTGGGGAGGATACAGCCCAGCTGCCGTAGTAGGGGCTGAATAGAAAGACATCATGCTTACAATCTCTAAATCTTAATCCGGATCCCTCCTTCAACCCCTTAGTGCAGAGTGCCAATCGTGGAGAAAGTAGGTACCGTTTATAAATATTTCACGGGGTAAACGCGTCCCCCTCCCCTATTTTTGCTATTTTGATTTGGGCCATTTAAGTGTCATTTTATGTTTTAAAATTTTGAACTGTTCCCGATAAGTCCAACAAGAAGCGATCCATGCACTCTGAATGCGTTTTTAAATCCAATAACTTGTGTCTTTATTATAAATTATGTATTTAAAGCGATCAGTGTGTTGGCCAATCAACTCCCTTGTCATAGTTGTGAAGAGCGCGGTTTTCCTCTTGAATTTTCTCAACTAACGCATTTCAGAATCTTCGCCGCCAGTTTTGTGTGGTTTACTTGATGGAGAGCCCGCTCGGGTGTCACTTTTACCCGTTAATGATTCTGACAAACTGGTCAGAATGACTTATGTTGTCAGCCTAGTTAACCTTAATTAAAGTCATTTTATTAGCTATTTATCAATTAAATGAAATCGCCATATGTGTGCAATGTGACAAAGGGCAATTGAACTGCTAGCCGATATGTGATTATCTCTGACGATATGCGATGTCAGATGTCATGCGTGCCAGCGTCTTCATTTTTAAATCTCAAGCCATATGATACAGAAAAGAAGTTCTCAAGCATATGATCTTACACTTACAGTCGCGTTCTCAAATCAACATCTCAAAGAATTGGTATCCGTGCTTCATTCCTTGAAAGAAAACACTAGGCCTAATAACGTATAAAATAAACCTCAATAATACACGCAACCTCGAATTTTAGGTTTTGTTAAAAGCCAAAGAAAAAAGAATAAATAAGCAAATACAATAATAGCGATAGTGGACCTACATTCCTTTCATTCTGTCAAACAAAATACATGTATCAGCGTTTTATATTGAAGCAACCACTTGTCAATCATCTTTGGGGCAGAAACCACGGGGAATCGAAGCACTCAAGTATCAGAGACCGTGGGTGGTTTTGAAGTCAAGGACACATTCAGGTATATATACATGGATAACAAAGACGTTGCCAATTGAACATTCAGAATTGCTTCCGCTCTCTGAATTTGGTGAAATCAAGACGAATCGCTGAACGCACACAGAGCGCTTGCAGATTCGAATACAGGAATATGTCCAACACTACCGTGATGTTGAATGAAACTTTGGAGGCCGACGCCATTCCACTGAACGGATCAAATGAGACCGCTCCCTCCTGTCAACGCATGAGCTGCATCGTCTTTATCACAGTGGAGGCCTTGATATCGCTGGTATCGGTAACGTCTAATTGTTTTGTCATTTTTGCGTTTTGGAAGTTCAAGCGCACTGGTTGACGTTTTGACCGGTCTAATCAGCATGCCTAACAATATAGTCCTAGGGTATCTCGTAGACATCTTTCCAGCATTGCATCATTTGGCCTTCAGCAAGTACTTCTGCATTGGAAAAATAGCGTCACTAAGTACATTCCTTTCACTTTCAATGCTCCTACAGACTCTGATTTCTTTTGAAAGATACATGAAGATATGCTGGCATATTCACTATCCCAGAGTTTTACCAAAAAAGAGATTTTATTTGATCACTTTCATGTGCTGCTTGTATATGGTCTCTTTGAATTCTATACCCTTCATGGGCTGGAATAAAAGGACTCCACACTGTAAAAACAGTGTTTAGCTGTGAGACACATTTCTAAGCGCCTGTTTTGTCTCATTTTTTCCACGCGTTTAGCACCTAAGCACGTTTAGCCTATTAACATGTTACACGCTTTGACGTGCTTGACGCCTGATAAATGTAGGGTGTATTTGTTTAACTTTAAGATTGTAACCTTTTTAACCTGTCATTCTCTCTCTCACACACACACACACACACGCGCGCGCGCGAGCGAAGTCACGGTCACCTTTAACTGCTATAGCTATCTGTGTCTATAACAGGGTACCGTGAACTGTCAACAGAGTTGATTCACACCATCAACTTTACAGCGGGATTTATTCATCCTTGTGTTAGCTGACCTTGCGAGGAAGTTAATTGGAATATATTTCTGAAAAACAAGTTAGGAAAATTCACTACTTTACTAAAGACAAGAAGCAACTATCACTTTTACTTGAAAACATTTTTTTCATATTTTGATAAAATACGTTAAGGTATTGATGTTCATTTATATTTTTTCCGGAAGTAATGAACAATAGAACATCAGGATGATGGTGGGGTATTCATTATAATGGTTTATTTAAGGTTTCATCACATTCTGGTTATTTTGGTAGCGATAGTCCGAATATTTGTCACCGCGCTATCCCAAGCCCATTTTGGAATTAACCGCTAACTGTAGTTCATACAGCATAAGACGTGTTTTGGTGATTAATAAAAAAGTTTTCGAAACATTAAATAATGTTTTTCCAGAATGTTATAAAACGCTTATAAAACTGCAAGGGCATCATTTTGCATGGAGTTAAAAACACCCATAACGTTACCATGACGTTATTCTATACCATCACCATCATGTAACCAGCTGATAACGTCGTGAAAACGTTATTTGTTATTTGGATTATTACTTAATAGGCCTATTTTAAATAATCACACGTTACTGCAAGGAAGGACACAACGCGTTCGAGCAGGCTGCTTCTCGCCTCCAACAGCCCCATATGTTTACAAGGGGAAGTGTTAAGCAAAATTGTTGAGTCTTGTAATAAACTTGTTATGGGATCGTATATATGGGATTGTGAAGCATTTTTTTCTGTGACGAGCTTGAAAACCTAAACGTTGTTTAGCAGCTCCACGCGTTAAGGAATTCCACACCTATAGCAGCTCCATATGTTTAGCAGCCTCACGCGCTTAGCAGAGGAAGTGCTTAGCCAATGTGCTTAGCTTGTGATAGACTTGTTATAGAATAATATGCCGGTGAAGCTAAACACATAGCTAAACGTGTAACAATGCCAACGTGTCTAGCTTTTTCTTCTGTGAAACGTTTGAAAAGCTATACGCGTTTAGCATTTACACATATTTCTAAATGCGTATAGGTGCCTAACGTGTGTTGTATGTATTTAAATGCTAAACACTGTTTTTACAGTGCAGGCGTGGAATGCAGGGCGGATACGACAGTGGCAGGTTTCATGCGCTACATTGCAACACCACACATCCCTATTTGTCTGTTGGTTGCTTTAGGTTTCTACATCGCAATTTTAGAAAAAGTCAAGAAGCAAAAACAACAAGTGGGGCAGTATGGCAATAATTTATCGCAAAGGGGGAAAACTGTTGCACAGACAAACCAAACAGCTAGTGGTCGCGCGATGACACAGTGTCCATCAGTTTTTGACCCACCAGCCTCCCCCGCCGCGACTAGTCATCCTGGAGGACAGGCAGGAATAAATACGGTTTCGAGTGTCGTCCAGGGACCCATTGTGGGAGGCGAAAGCGGGGTGCCTGGTCCCACTGGTTCGGAGCCATTGGGAGCATTTACATCAAGGGACGATCCTTCTACGTCTCATATCCGCTCTGACAAGTCAAAAAGGGTGACATTAAAATTATCAACCAGCGACACAGAGGCCAAGCTTGCAAAAATGACTGCAGTTTTCCTCGATAGCTTCTTTGCTCTGTATTGTCCATACCCGATAATATTATGGAGCGAGAAATACTTTGATAAGGGTAGTTTGACCTTTGTTGTTCTTCGAAACGTTGCCGTTGAATTAGTTTCGTTAAGATCAGCAATTAATCCGTTCATATACGGTTTGATGAATTCCAATTTTAGGCGAGCATTTTTCAAAATGTTAAACTTGAAAATAGAAAACATCTAATGTTCCTTTAATCGCCAAATAGTATATAAATTCTCTGGTCTAATAAGTTATTGTGTACAGCTGTAAAGTGAAATACTAAATGGTATACTGAGTTTAATATTGTGACATCTCTTCCTAATATTTGAACTAGCATCAAAAGACTGGGCAATGAGGTTGACATTGATATATTATCAAAATATTCCTACGTGTTTGATTACATTGGGGGTGCTTTCATGTGAGAGGGGGTGGATTTGTCTCATTATAACAAACATTTTTGTGTTTCCAAACATTACTGTGTATTTTAAACTTTTCGATTCTTAGCCGAAAATGACACTCAAACAGCGCTCAAATCAGGGAAATTTTGATGGCCATGTCCCAGTGTTGATACCCAGTACAGTTGACGTGCACATAGATAACTATCGGGTAACCAGTAATAAACTGATGTTAATGGGTAGTGTAATGTTGTGTTATTTTTTAAAACTGTTATATGTATGACAAATTTTGTACAATTTTCCCAATATATATTTCATTTTTGCCCAGTTTTGATGAACACAGCTTTTACATGCTGCTCTTCATTTCGTTTTCAATGCCATTCCTTGTTCAGATACTAAAATTTATTATCCATGGAAAAGCTATTGTCAATAAACAGGCGTAATTGCCATATATGCATTAGAAGGGCTTAGTTCATCGCTCGACTCGGCTGTTGGTCGACATTCTACGAAAACAGGTAACCGAGGTGCGATTATATCACCATTAAGATGATAATTAACTGAATATTTTGTCATAAACAAGTTCAAAAGCTTTGCTCTCTCACCTGTAGTTTTATCACTTAATTTCTGCACGACGGATTGACTGTCATAGATCACAAGTGAAGTACCAACATGTGCTTGTTGGATTTTTGTCGGGGAATTAATTTCATCATGAAATGATAACATGAGTAACCGGTGTCCAATTAAGCAGTGTCAAACAGAGTCTTATAGCTGTTATCACGCTTGGTCTTCTCATTGAACGAAGAAATGGCTTTCTAGAATCGGTTTAAATAAGGGCTGAAGGGATAGTTAAGTTTTTACTTTAAAAAAATGTAACATGGCATTTTGTTGTAAATTTTGCCTATCAGCAGGCGATTTAAAATTCGTTGACACTAATATGAAAGTTTGCAATATTCAAAATGAAACATGATGGGGTTTCTATAAAAGGCATTAAGTTGATCGATATTCAGATAGTGGCTATTTCTACCTCTAGGTGTATCGCGATATAAGTGCTACTGAATTATAGCGGATCACCACAGGCGCGCTTACCTGCCAATAAACACTGACGTCACGCGGGTTGTTTCTCTGAAAATCACCGGATATACAGGGTTACCACTTAATATGGAATATTATTTTTTGGCGAGTAAATTTTCTACAAAATATTTAATTTCTCTCTAACTACTTTAAATTCAAAGCTGAGGTGTCACTCCATGTGTAGCCAGGTGTGTTACCTAATTACCACACAACTCTCGAAACAATTGATGCATGCAGTTGCATGTTCTGTGGTCAGAAATGTGAGGGGTGGTCTTTTCGGCAATTTCTGCCCTTGTATAAAAACGCATGGGTTTGGTCAATCTTTGGAGTGAGTTTAGAGAAGCAAGAAAGGGATCGCTCTGAAACTTGACAGGTACCTTAGTGAAGATAAGGGCCGACAGCTAAGCAACGCAGCTTACTACGGGATTCTTGCTCTCAGAGAAAATGGCCAGAAACGGACAGCCATTGTCAGGTAATTCAACATTTATCAGGAACCGTTTGTGAAGTCCTCCAAAGAAATGCTGCAACAGGGGCACCTATTCCAATACCTCGACCAGGGTGTCCGCGTATCACACCAAGAAGACAGGATCGCCTTCTCCTTAGAGGACGCCGTGCTGGTCGTACAAAGACAACCAGTGTCCTCAGAAAAGAGATGCAGAATGTCATTCAAACTCCCGTTTCAAGGTCCCACGTGAACAAGATATTTCTGCAAGCCGGTTATTTTGCACGAAGGCCAGTAGGGAAACTACTGTTAACAGCAGGTCATATACAGCGACGTCTGCAATGGGCTGGGGACCACGTGCGTTTGCAGCCAAAACACTGGAATCACGACGTTTTCAGTGATGAGGCCAGAAATGTATTTTTTAAGGTTGATCGTCGAATCCGTGTCCACCGACGTGTACGAGGGGCATAAACAATGATTGCGTACTGCCTAGGGTGCAAGCAGGGGATGGTAACGTCTCTGTTTGGGGAGCATTTCATGTCGGTGCCCAGAACCAGTTGGTTTTTCTTGGAGGCAACCTCATCCAGGATTCCTACAGAGACAATCTACAGCAAACAATGCTTCGATTGGTAAGAGTCATCTTCAGGAACAACTTTGTGTACCAAGACGACTGCGCAACCCCACATCGAGGCCGCAGAATCACTGTTTTTCTTCAAAACCAATGGGTTCAGCAACTGCCCTGGCCTGCAAACTCTCCAGATATGAACTCAATAGAAAATCTGTGGGCGGCAGTAACTCACAGAATTAATAGCTATGGTCATCGGCCGGTAAATAGTGATGAACTGCGACAGGCAAATATCACTGTGGGAATGATATCCCCACCCAAACTCTAAAAAACGTGTCACAGGGTATGGCATGTAGGATGAGGGCGCTGCAAGCGGCTGCTGGAGGTCATACTCGCAATTACTGACTTTTCATGATTTACTGTAGTGAGTTCTTTGACTGTGTAACATATCACTGTCCGGAGGCTATCATTTTCTTTAATATCTTATCTTAAAGTTTATACTGACATCA
This sequence comes from Lingula anatina, assembly GCF_001039355.2. The sequence goes on along the minus strand of NW_019776102.1, from coordinate 99,974 downwards.
AACTGTTGATATTGTTTTCTGGGGGTGTTCCTTCTTTTGAATGGCATCTTATGTCAGATTTGATATTATTGACCAAAATATCTCACAACAGAAGACTGGATGTTATTATCACTCAGTGACATACTTTTTTAATGACTCAAGCCAAAAAATTTTTAATCAGCACTCGAAAATGACAATGATAGAAAATATTCCATATTAAGTAGCAACCCTGTATTTTTTGTTTTGTGGTGTGGATATGGGTAGAAATATAAATTATAATATAATATGCTACGGCGGTCACGGTTGCCATAGGATATTTGGTCATACTTTTAATTAAAATCGAATTCTATATATTCCAAACTGGTTGCATAATGCTTTGAGGACACAAAAATTATTATCCTTAATTCAAAGTATGTACGCTAACTGTTATTCATTTACTGTTGTTTTTTGTTTTCTATTATTTTTATTACAAATTTTCAACGATTTCCCCAATATTTATAGGGATATATCAGTGTGAAATATCCCTGCAATTTTGAAAAAAGCATCAAAATATATATTTTGAAGAAGTTTTATATGCCGCTCTTTATTTCCATTTCAACACCATAACGTAATGAGAAGCCTAAATTTATGCAAAGTTTACGAAGCTATTGTCATCATGCCAGCGTCATCGTTTTTGAGGGGCTTTGTTCAGTGCTCGACTCTGCTTCACATACTATTACTATTTAGGTTCCCAAAGTATGGTAATATTTAATTAACTGAATATTTTCTCGTAAAAAGAAACAATCTGTGCTCTCTGACGTCTAGTTGTACATGAATCATTTGTTCTCAGCACGGCAGATTGATTGTCATAGATCACCCGTGAAGTACCAGCATTTGGTTTTCGGGTTATTTGCAGGATATTTATTTCATCAAGTAATGATAAGATGGAAAAACAGGTGCCCAGTAAAATAGCGTCCCCACGGCTTGTCCTCACATTGATCGATAAATGGATTAATTAAACACCGGTTATTATTATTTTTGTTTGTTTGTTGTATGGCTATGGCTAAATTATTGGGCTTTACTGAAATAATTGGCATAAGGTGTCATTTTGGATAGGTTGAAAGATGTTGAATCCTTAACCACTGATACTTAATTCCATTAGTTAATTGGTGACAATTATTACATTGAATAATTGCAAAGCATATCTGTCATAGAAAAACAAATCGGTGTTATCCAATTTGAAGTCTTTATCATAAGTAAATGAAAGTAAAATATTATATTATGCAGCTAAAAGTGAATACAGTTGTAAAAAAGGAGCTTTTAATGAGCCTAATGATATAAATGGCAGGGGCTAAATTTGTTTTAGTTCGTATATTCATGGCGCAACAATTTCAATAAACAGTTTAAAAGTAAATGCAGATGCTTTATATAAATTCTTGTACATAAACTGTTAAATCAAAATTACCCTTTTTATTTTTAGTTTTATTTCAGCAATTTCCCGGGAATGACACTTCAGCTTGCCAAAGTACAAAGATCGGTTTACTTTTTATTTACTATTTAAAATGAATTTTATAAAGCCACCATATGAGTGTAATGAGTGCAATGCTAGCAGATATGTGGTTATATTTGATGCTATGCAATATATACCCTGAGCTTCAGATGCCATGATTGCCAGCTTCTTTTCTTTAATATCTCAAATTATATGATATAAAGACGGAGATATAACGCATTCGCTCTGAAACCCAGTAAGTGTAAATCACGATACGTAACTACCGGTACATCAACTGTGTCACATTCCTTATATAGTCTTACAAATAATGACTGAATATATATTTTAATCTTCATGTATTCGCTTCTTAAAATTCACAGTGACAGTTTTCATAAAGCCATTGATTAACCTGACTAGGGCAATCGCTGATATACAATTTGTAAGTTAGGGATGCGGAAGCAATGCATTGGGTAATGCTCAATTGGAGATGAGAGTTGCATGTCCTGTGTGACAACTCTAAGCAGAATTTAAGGTCACGTGTGTGTTCAAAGGCACCTAACACAGGTCAACAAGTCAAACTTTGCACAGCAGGTCTGAAGAGTGACTATGCCCTAATAAGCAATTGCCAAAGAAGAGCTTGGTAAGTTGTGGAGATGTGATCTGTTGGAAGCAAACGAAAGAGCATTCCTGTGTTCACCAGGTAATGGCTCAAGAAACCGTGTCTGTAAGATCATCCAACGATTTCGTACAACGTCTTTCGTCAACAGCACAGGTCTTCTTGGTAAAACTACAACCGGGAAGGACCGTATACTCTACAGGGTGTGTCGTCAAAAGAGAACATTTTAATTAAAATTAAATTAAAAATTAAAAAAATTAAAATAGCATCTTCTCAGAGAAAAACAAACAAAATTGCACAGAGACCGAGTTTCCAGTGGATCAGTCAACAGCGGACTCCATTTTCGTGGCTGGGCCAAGGTGTTCTCATAGGAAAACTTTAGTAACCCAACGGAGGAAAAACCGCCGCTAAGAATAGACCTGATAAATGCATTGTCGTGAAATGCTTCATTGATGGCTTGTCTGGTTTCTGATGAAGTAATATTTATATTTTGTGGCGTTGTGTACCTTTTTGTTACAATATGACATGTGTCCATCTCAACTTAATTGCAGAACACAACAATTCTTCAGTGAAAATTGAGCAACTAGACTAGTCTGATTTTAACTTCTTTGATTCACATTGTGCTCTGTAACGATACTCTAGACCGTAGGGGGGAGGTCGGATTCTGGCCAGCCGACTTTATTGGAAGAGTTGAGGCAAGGTTCAGAAACTGAATAGGTTCTTACCTCAAAGAATAGATGCCGTCATGACGGTTTGGTACATTGTTACATTTTGGTGACTTTGCTTCTCTCCTGTCATTCCTGCTGTCTTGAAAATGACTTTCCTTGTCCTATAAACTGATAAAATTTAGAATTCTTATAAAACGAATAAATAACCCCAAATATTGTCAACAAGCTTCTAAAGCAGGATAATTTGGTCCTCCGAATAATAGATGACGTCATCCGGGTTTGCGGCAGCCCTAGTATTGATACAGTGTTGCTTTTTGGTGACTGCCTTTCTCCTGCTTTCTTGAAAGTTGCTTTTCTCTATAAATTAATCTTATTCAACAGATTTATAATTGATCACTAGGAGTACCAAAACGAATAAATATCCCCAAATATACTGTAACTTGAGGGAAGAAAATGGGATTATAATAAAACACTCTTTAGCTGGTTGTAAGTTACATTTTTCTCTTAGTTTAAACTTATTGAAATCGTAAATGCAATATTCCTTTGGAATAGTGCATCATTTTCATCAAGAGTGTATAAACGATCTAGGCACAATATGTTATATAAAAAAGAATACAACAATACACCTAAGCACGATTATTGGGTTTTGTAACGAATCCAAAGCTAAAAGTATATAAGGGAAAACGAAGGCAAGTAACCACATGTTGTAGATCTACTTTATGTTCTGTTAAACAAAATATCAGGATTTTATATTGTTGTCGACACTTCTTAATCGTCTTTGGATTATCAAAGTAACAAAACGGATATCCAGCAACGTGCACACAACGGGTATTGGAAGCAATCAGGTATTAGATACCACACTCTTCTACATAATCAGTGTCCTCATATGCCATTGATCTCATGTAAAGATAGAAGTGTCAATTGAACATTCAACATTTTTTTCCGTCACAGAGTTAGGCGACATCAACACAAAACGCTGAACGTACACAGAACACTTGCTGATTTGAAGACAAGAATATGCCCAAAAACATCGTGATGTTGAATGAAACTTTGGTGACCGACGTTGTTTCACTGAATGGATCAAATGAGACCGTCCTCCCCTGTCAACGCATGAGCTGCATCATCTTTATAACAGTGGAAGCCTTAATATCGCTGGTATCGGTAACGTCTAATTGTTTTGTCATTTTTGCGTTTTGGAAGTTCAAGTGGCTTCGGTCGAACACTAACATTGCCATTGTGAGCTTAGCACTGGTTGACGTTTTGACCGGTCTGATCAGCATGCCTTACAATATAGTCCTAGGGTATCTCGTAGGCATCTTTCCAGCATTGCATCATTTGGCCTTCAACAAGTACTTCTGCATTGGAAAAATAGCGACACTTAGTACATGCATTTTACTTTCAATGCTCATACAGACTCTGATTTCTTTTGAAAGATACATGAAGATATGCTGGTATATTCACTATCCCAGAATTTTACCAAAAAAGAGATTTTATTTCATCACTGGCTTGTGCTACTTGTATATGGTCACTTTGCATTCTTTACCTTTTATGGGCTGGGATAACTGGACTCCAGGCGTGGAATGCAGGGCGGAGACAACAATGGTAGGTTTCATGCGCTACGTTGGAGCACCACACATCCCTATTTGTCTGTTGGTTGCTTTAGGTTTTTACATCGCAATATTTAGAAGAGTCAAGAAGCAAAACCAGCAAGTTGGGCAGTATGGCAATGCTTATGAGGATGGTACATCACAAATGCTGCAAACGGTTACACAGACAAACCAAACAGCTAGTGGTACCATGTCGCCGATGTTTCCATCAGTTTCTGACCAATCAGCTTCTCTCGACGCGACTAGCCGTCCTGGAGGAATAAATACGGTTTCAAGTGCCGTCCAGGGACCCAGTTTGGGGGATGAAAGCGCAGTGCCTGGGCCCAATGGTTTGGGGTCATTGGCAGCAACAGCGTCTAGGAGCGATCCTTCTTCGTTTCATATCCACTCTGACCAGTCTGAAAACGTGACAATCCAATCATCGGCAAGCTACTTGGAGGCTAAACTGGCAAAAATGACTGCAGTTATTCTCGGCAGCTTCTTTGCTCTGTATTGTCCATACCCGATAATATTCTGGAGCGAAAGATACTTTGAGAAAGGCAGCTTGACATTTGCTGTTCTACGAAACATTGCCGTTGAATTATTATTCTTAAGTTCAGCAATTAATCCGTTCATATACGGTTTGATGAATTCCAATTTTAGGCAAGCATTTTTCAAAATGTTAAACTTGAAAATAGAAAACATCTGATGTTCCTTTAATTGTATATTAATTTTCTGGTCTAATAAGTTATTGTGTACAGCTGTAAAGTGAAATACTAAATGGTATACTGAGTTTAATATTGTGACATGTCTTCCTATTATTTGAACTAGCATCAGAGGACTGGACAATGAGGTTGACATTGATATTATCAAAATATTCTTGTGTGTTGGAGTACAGTGGGTTGGGGGGGGGGGGTGCTTTCATGTGAGAGGGGGTGGATTTGTCTCATTATAACAAACATTTTTGTGTTTCCAAACATTACTGTGTATTTTAAACTTTTTGATTCTTAGCCGAAAATGACACTCAAACAGCCCTCAAATCTGGGAAATTTTGATGGCCATGTCCCATTGTTGTTACCCAGTACAGTGGACGTGCACATAGATAACTAGCGGGTAACCAGTAATAAACTGATGTTAATGGGTAGTGTAATGTTGTGTTATTTAATTGTGTTAACTGTTATTTGTATGAGAAATTTTGTACAATTTTCCCAATATGTATATATTTCATTTTTGTTCAGTTTTGAAGAACACGCCAAAATGTTTTGAAGAAGCTTTTACATGCTGCTCTTCATTTCGTTTTCAATGCCATTTCTTGTTCAGATACTAAAATTTATTATCCATGGTAATGCTATTGTCAATAAACATGCGTAATTGCCATATATGCACTCGAAGGGCTTGGTTCATCGCTCGACATGGCTGTTGCTCGACATTCTACGAAAACAGGTTCCCGTAGGTGCGATTATATCACCATTTTGAAGATAATTACCTGAATATTTTGTCATAAACAAGAAAAGCTTTGGTCCCTAACCTGTGGTTATACCATTTAATTTCTGCACGACAGATTGATTGTCATAGATCACATGTGGAGTACCAGCATGTGATTGTTGGATTATTTTCGGGGAATTTTAATTAAAATTTCATCATGAAATGATAACATGAGTAACAGGTGTCCAATTAAGCAGTGTCAAACAGTGTCTTACAGTTGTCATCACACTCGGTCTTCGCATTGAGCGAAGAAATGGCTTTATAAAATCAGTTTAAACAAGGGCTTGAGGGATAGTTATGTTTCAGCTTTTAAAAACTGTAACACAGCATTTCGTTGTAAATTTTGCCTATCAGCAGGCGATTTAAAATTCATTGTCACTAATATGCAAGTTTGCAATATTCAAAATGAAACATGATGTTGTTTCTATAAAAGGCATTAAGTGGGTTGATATTCAGATGGTGGTTATTCCTACCTCTAGGTGTATCGCTGCATAAGTGCTACTGAATTATAGCGGATCACCACAGGCGCGCTTACCCGCCAATAAACACTGACGTCACGAAGGTTGTTTCTCTGAAAAGCACCGGAAATATTTTTGTTTTGTGGTATTGATATGTATAAATATATAAATCAAAATATAATATGCTCCGGCGGTCACGGTTACCATAGGATATTTGGTTACAATTTTTATCAAAATCATGTTCTATATATTCCAAACTGTTTGCATAATGCTTTGACACAAAAATTAATATCCTAAATTCTACGCTAACTGTTATTCATTTACTGTTGTTTTTTGTTTTCTGTTATTTTTATTACAAATTTTCAACAATTTCCCCAATATTTATAGGGATATGTCAGTGTGAAACATCCCTGCAATTTTGATAAAAACATCAAAATATACATTCTGAAGAAGTTTTACAGCTGCTCCTTTTTCCATTTCAACGTCATCAGGCCTACCCAACTACCAGACTCGGCACCTAAGGATCCTGAATTAACCGGTATATCGGACCACACTACCCGTTTTCAAGGTGTGTGTCAGATCGCATTTCGGAGTATCATACCCCAGAATAAATTTTGTAGCACGACTGCGGGCTCATCCACGCTCGGCTGAACAACCTGAAACTGTACTCTTACTTTAGAGTACTCTATTTTATTGTCTCTATGGGGGTATATGGGGACTTTACGACATTCGGTTTGAATGTTTTAACCACTTTTGATAGGGCTTTTATGCATTGTATTAGATTAATGTGGCAGTCTTAGGTTCATCTAGGTGGCTTTCAAATTTATGCGCCCGGTTTTAAAATCATATAGCGATTTTACGACAATCGTTTACTATCCAATCAAAGTGACAGCCGAGCATGCCAGGGCTCATCCTGTCGGTGTTCTGGCTGATACTCCGAAACGCGATCTGACACACACCTTGAAAACGGGTAGTGTGGTCCGATATACCGGTTAATTCAGGATCCTTAGGTGCCGAGTCTGGTAGTTGGGTAGGCCTGGTCATAACTTAATAAGAAACCTAAATTTCTGCAAAATTTTCAAAGCTATTGTCATCATGCCAGCGTCATCGTTTTTGAGGGGCTTTGTTCAGTGCTCGACTCTGCTCCACATACTATTTAAACAATTTCCCCAAGTATGGTAATAATGCCTTCAAGAAGATAATTAACTGAATATTTTCTCGTAAAAAGAAACAATCTGTGCTCTCTGACGTCTAGTTGTACACGAACCACTTGTTCTCAGCAAGGCAGATTGATTGTCATAGATCACCTGTGAAGTACAGGTACCAGCATTCGGTTTTCGGGTTATTTGCAGGGTATTTATTTCATCAAGTCATGATAAGATAGAAAAACAGGTGCCCAGTAAAATAGTGTCCCCACGGCTTGTCCTCACATTGATCGATAAATGGTTTAATTAAACACCGGTTATTATTTTTTTGTTTGTTTGTTGTATGGCTATGGCTAAGTTATTGGGTTTTACTGAAATAATTGGCATAAGGTGTCATTTTGGATAGGTTGAAAGATGTTGAATCCTTAACCACTGATACTTAATTCCATTAGTTAATTGGTGACAATTATTACATTGAATAATTGCAAAGCATATCTGTCATAGAAAAACAAATCGGTGTTATCCAATTTTAAGTCTTTATCATAAGGAAATGAAAGTAAAATATTATATTATGCAGCTAAAAGTGAATACAGTTGTAAAAAAGGAGCTTTTAAGGAGCCTAATGATATAAATGCTCAGTTTGGTTTCAATTTGATGTTGTAAGCAGATGATTCCCAGATATATGTTATATGTGAAAATCCTTGTGATGAAAAAGCAACTATTGAGGATTGTGTGAATGAACTTAGATCTTGGCTCAAGTCCAACTACTTAGTTTTTAATGATGAAAAAACTGAATTAGTCTATTTCAACTCTAAGTTTTCCAAAGACAATACTGCACTTGATAGTATTAGAGTTGGGGATTCTTTTATAAAACCAACAACAGAAGTAAGGAACTTGGGTGTTATTTTTAATAACAAATGTGAAATGACATCACACATTAACAAAGTATGTAAAACAGCATATTTTAGTCTCCAACGGATATCCAAGATCTTTCACCTTATTAACACCAAGCAAACTGAATTACTCATTCATGCATTTGTAACCTCTAGACTGGATTATTGCAATAGCCTATTGTTTGGAATACCTAACTATCAAATGGAAAAGCTACAATCAATTCAGAACTCTGCTGCTCGTCTCCTCTGTAAGGCTCAGAAGTCCGACCACATCACACCTTTTTTGCGAAACCTCCACTGGCTACCCGTGTCTCAACGAATAGTTTTTAAAATATTACTTTTGACTTTTAAGATTTTAAAGGGCGACTGTCCATTTTACTTAAACTCTACCATAGAACTTTTAACTCCTATCAGATCACTTCGATCTAGTGGACAACTTCAACTTAAGCGAAAAGACACCAAAAAGACTCTTAAAACATATGGACACAGAAGTTTCGAGATTTGTGCACCGATTTTATGGTCTAATTTTATCACAAGATCTAATGTGTCTCTGGATGACTCATATTACTGTTTTAAGAAGAATTTAAAAACTTTTTTATTTGAAGAATACTTTAATTTATAGCATCTTTTTAGTTTTTAAAATTTTTAAGTATTCTGTTTTTTTAGTCTATACTGGCTTTAATTTACCTGTGGAGTTTTTATTTTTATGTAAACAGCGCTGAGACGCATGTGTAGCGCGGTTTTAAAGAAGTGTTTTATTATTATTATTATTATTATTATTATTATTATAAATGGAGATGAGAGTTGCATGCCCTGTGTGACAAAATATAGTTATATTTGATGCTATGCAATATCTACCATGAGCTTCAGATGCCATGAGTGCCAGCTTCTTTACTTTAACATCTCAAATTACATAATTTAGAGACGAAGATATAACGCATTTTCTATGACGCCCAGTATTACATTGTAAATCTTTATGTATTCGGTTCTTAAAATTCTTGGTGACAAATTTCATAAAGCCATTGATATACCTGGCCAGGGCAATCACTAACAGACTATTTGCAAGTGAGCGGTCAACAAGCAGGTCTGAAGAGTAACTATGCTATCGCATTTGCCAAAGAAGAGCTGGGCAAGTTGTGGGAATGTGGTCCGCTGGAAGCAAACAAAAGAGCATTGTTGTGTTCACCATGGAATGGCTCAAGGATCCGTGGCTATGACACCATCCAACGATTTTATAGAACGCACCACTTGCAACCAGGCAGCAGCACAGGGTAAAATTTTAGCCGGGAAGGACCGTATACTCTACAGTGTCTGTTGTCAAAAGAGAACAATGTCAACAAAATCGTGTAAAAAAAAAAAAAAAAAAAAAAAAAAAAAAACAGCTGCCTAAAACTGAAGAATTCTCACCAATTTAGACAAATCACATCTTTGATAAAATATTATCAATTAGGTATTTAAACTGCTCCCAGTAAAATATTCCTTCCCTTCATTATGGGAATGAACACAAGGAAAAATAGTGAAAACAAAGTCAATACACAGTCATCACAATATGTATAAACACATTCAGTAACAATACAGAATAGACACAGCAGAGAAAATATAAACAGACACATAGACATACAGTGACAACACCATCATACAGAGTAATAGTAATGACTACAAACAAATAGAGTGACAAAACTGACATACACAGTGCTCACAATAAATACAAACACAAACAGTGACAACACAAACATGCACAGTAATCAAAATGAATAAAAACACAGATAAAAAAACAGATAAATGACAAACACAGATAAATAGTGTTCAAAATTTGGCCGGTAGCGGCTGCTTTTATTGAAAGGTCCCTCTATTAAAAAATGGTGTTAGATATTATATAGCATTAAATAATGTTAATTAGTTAAAATTACGTAAACAAATAGAGTGACAAAACTGACATACACAGTGCTCACAATAAATACAAACACGAACAGTGACAACACAAACATGCATAGTAATCAAAATGAATAAAAACAAGCACAGTCAAAANAACCGCCGCTAGGAATGAACCTGACAAATGGACCTGACATTTCACCTGGCAGTGAAATGCGTCATTGATGGCTTGGCTGGTTTTCTGATGAAGTAATATTTATTCATTGTGGCCTTGTGTACCTTTTTGTTACAATATGACAAGTGGCCATCTCAACTTAATTGCAGAACACAACAATTCTTCAGTGACCAGGAAATTGAGCAAGTAGACTAGTCTGATTTTAACTGCTTTGATTCACATTGTGCTCTGTTACGATACTCTAGACCGTAGGGGAGAGGTCCAGCCGACTATATTGATAGAGCTGAGGCAAGGTTAAGAAACTGGTTAAGGTTCAGAAACTGGTTAACGAATAAATATCCCCATATATACCATAACTTGAGGGAAGAAATATATAATACTATCGTCACTTCTTAATCGTCTTTGGATTATCAAAGTCACAAAACAAATATCCAGCAACGTGGACACAACGGGTATTGGAAGCAATGATATATTAGAACCCGTGGACTTCTACATAATTAGTATGCTCATATGTCATTGATCACATGATTCAGCATTGTTTTCGCTCACAGCGTTAGGCGACTTCAACGCAGGACGCTGAACGCACACAGAACACTTGCAGATTTGAAGACAAGAATATGCCCAAAGACATCGTGATGATGAATGAAACTTTGGTGGCAGACGCCATTCCACTGAACGGATCAAATGAGACCGCTCTCCCCTGTCAACGCATGAGCTGCATCGTCTTTATTACAGTGGAAGCCTTGATATCGCTGGCATCGGTAACGTCTAATTCTTTTGTCATTTTTGCGTTTTGGAAGTTCAAGTGGCTTCGGTCGAACACTAACATAGCCATTGTAAGCTTAGCACTGGTTGACGTTTCGACCGGTCTGATCAGCATGCCTTACAATATAATCTTAGTGTATCTCACAGACATCTTTCCAGCATTGCATCACTTGGCCTTCAACAAGTACTTTTGCATTGGAAAAAATGCAACAGTGTGTACATTCTTTGGAGTTTCAATGCTCCTACAGACTCTGATTTCTTTTGAAAGATACATGAAGATATGCTGGCATATTCACTATCCCAGAGTTTTACCAAAAAAGAGATTTTATTTCATTATTGGCATGTGCTGCTTGTATATGGTCTCTTTGAATTCTATACCCTTCATGGGCTGGAATAACTGGACTCCAGGCGTGGAATGCAGGGCGGATACGACAGTGGCAGGTTTCATGCGCTACATTGCAACACCACACATCCCTATTTGTCTGTTGGGTGCTTTAGGTTTCTACATAGCAATTTTAAAAAAAGTCAAGAAGCAAAAACAACAAGTGGGGCAGTATGGCAATGCTTTATCGCAAAGGAGGCAAACTATAACACAGACAAACCAAACAGCTAGTGGTAACGTGGTGCCACAGTGTCCATCAGTTTCTGACCCACCAGCCTCCCCCGCCGCGACTAGCCATCCTGGAGGACAGGCAGGAATAAATACGGTTTCGAGTGTCGTCCAGGGACCCATTGTGGGAGGTGAAAGCGGGGTGCCTGGTCCCACTGGTTCGGGGCCATTGGGAGCATTTACATCAAGGGACGATCCTTCTACGTCTCATATCCGCTCTGACAAGTCAAAAAGGGTGACATTCAAATTATCAACCAGCGACACAGAGGCCAAGCTTGCAAAAATGACTGCAGTTACCCTCGGTAGCTTCTTTGCTCTGTATTGTCCATACCCGATAATATTATGGAGCGAGAAATACTTTGATAAGGGTAGTTTGACCTTTGTTGTTCTTCGAAACGTTGCCGTTGAATTAGTTTCGTTAAGTTCAGCAATTAATCCGTTCATATACGGTTTGATGAATTCCAATTTTAGGCGAGCATTTTTCAAAATGTTAAACTTGAAAATAGAAAACATCTAATGTTCCTTTAATCGCCAAATAGTATATAAATTTTCTGGTCTAATAAGTTATTGTGTACAGCTGTAAAGTGAAATACTAAATGGTATACTGAGTTTAATATTGTGACATCTCTTCCTAATATTTGAACTAGCATCAGAAGACTGGGCAATGAGGTTGACATTGATATATTATCAAAATATTCCTACGTGTTTGATTACATTGGGGGTGCTTTCATGTGAGAGAGGGTGGATTTGTCTCATTATAACAAACATTTTTGTGTTTCCAAACATTACTGTGTATTTTAAACTTTTCGAATCTTAGCCGAAAATGACACTCAAACAGCGCTCAAATCAGGGAAATTTTGATGGCCATGTCCCATTGTTGTTATCCAATACAGTGGACGTGCACATAGATAACTATCGGGTAACCAGTAATAAACTGATGTTAATGGGTAGTGTAATGTTGTGTTATTTAATTGTGCAAACTGTTATTTGTATGAGAAATGTTGTACAATTTTACCAATATACATTTCATTTTGAAGAAGCTTTTACATGCTGCTCTTCATTTCGTTTTCAATGCCATTCCTTGTTCAGATACTAAAATTTATTATCCATGGTAATGCTATTGTCAAAAAACATGCGTAATTGCCATATATGCACTCGAAGGGCTTGGTTCATCGCTCGGCATGGCTGTTGCTCGACATTCTAGGAAAACAGGTTCCCGTAGGTGCGATTATATCACCATTTTGAAGATAATTACCTGAATATTTTGTCATAAACAAGAAAAGCTTTGGTCCCTAACCTGTGGTTTCACCATTTAATTTCTGCACGACAGATTGATTGTCATAGATCACATGTGATTGTTGGATTATTTTCGGGGAATTTTAATTAAAATTTCATCATGAAATGATAACATGAGTAACAGGTGTCCAATTAAGCAGTGTCAAACAGTGTCTTACAGTTGTCATCACACTCGGTCTTCGCATTGAGCGAAGAAATGGCTTTATAAAATCAGTTTAAACAAGGGCTTGAGGGATAGATATGTTTCAACTTTTAAAAACTGTAACACAGCATTTCGTTGTAAATTTTGCCTATCAGCAGGTGATTTAAAATTCGTTGACACTAATATGAAAGTTTGCAATATTCAAAATGAAACATGATGGGGTTTCTATAAAAGGCATTAAGTGGGTTGATATTCAGATAGTGGTTATTCCTACCTCTAGGTGTATCGCTGCATAAGTGCTACTGAATTATAGCGGATCACCACAGGCGCGCTTACCCGCCAATAAACACTGACGTCACGAAGGTTGTTTCTCTGAAAAGCACCGGAAATATTTTTGTTTTGTGGTATGGATATGTATAAATATATAAATCAAAATATAATATGCTCCGGCGGTCACGGTTACCATAGGATATTTGGTTACAATTTTTATTAAAATCATGTTCTATATATTCCAAACTGTTTGCATAATGCTTTGACACAAAAATTAATATCCTAAATTCTACGCTAACTGTTATTCATTTACTGTTGTTTTTTGTTTTTTATTATTTTCATTACAAATTTTCAACAATTTTCCCAATATTTATAGGGATATGTCAGTGTGAAACATCCCTGCAATTTTGATAAAAACATCAAAATATATATTCTGAAGAAGTTTTACAGCTGCTCCTTTTTTCCATTTCAACGTCATAACTTAATAAGAAACCTAAATTTCTGCAAAATTTTCAAAGCTATTGTCATCATGTCAGCGTCATCGTTTTTGAGGGGCTTTGTTCAGTGCTCGACTCTGCTTCACATACTATTTAAACAATTTCCCCAAGTATGGTAATAATGCCTTCAAGAAGATAATTAACTGAATATTTTCTCGTAAAAAGAAACAATCTGTGCTCTCTGACGTCTAGTTGTACACCAACCACTTGTTCTCAGCAAGGCAGATTGATTGTCATAGATCACCTGTGAAGTACAGGTACCAGCATTTGGTTTTCGGGTTATTTGCAGGGTATTTATTTCATCAAGTCATGATAAGATAGAAAAACAGGTGCCCAGTAAAATAGTGTCCCCACGGCTTGTCCTCACATTGATCGATAAATGGTTTAATTAAACACCGGTTATTATTTTTTTGTTTGTTTGTTGTATGGCTATGGCTAAGTTATTGGGTTTTACTGAAATAATTGGCATAAGGTGTCATTTTGGATAGGTTGAAAGATGTTGAATCCTTAACCACTGATACTTAATTCCATTAGTTAATTGGTGACAATTATTACATTGAATAATTGCAAAGCATATCTGTCATAGAAAAACAAATCGGTGTTATCCAATTTGAAGTCTTTATCATAAGGAAATGAAAGTAAAATATTATATTATGCAGCTAAAAGTGAATACAGTTGTAAAAAAGGAGCTTTTAAGGAGCCTAATGATATAAATGCTCAGTTTGGTTTCAATTTGATGTTGTATGCAGATGATTCCCAGGTATATGTTATATGTGAAAATCCTTGTGATGAAAAAGCAACTATTGAGGATTGTGTGAATGAACTTAGATCTTGGCTCAAGTCCAACTACTTAGTTTTTAATGATGAAAAAACTGAATTAATCTATTTCAACTCTAAGTTTTCCAAAGACAATACTGCACTTGATAGTATTAGAGTTGGGGATTCTTTTATAAAACCAACAACAGAAGTAAGGAACTTGGGTGTTATTTTTAATAACAAATGTGAAATGACATCACACATTAACAAAGTATGTAAAACAGCATATTTTAGTCTCCAACGGATATCCAAGATCTTTCACCTTATTAACACCAAGCAAACTGAATTACTCATCCATGCATTTGTAACCTCTAGACTGGATTATTGCAATAGCCTATTGTTTGGAATACCTAACTATCAAATGGAAAAGCTACAATCAATTCAGAACTCTGCTGCTCGTCTCCTCTGTAAAGCTCAGAAGTCCGACCACATCACACCATTTCTGCGAAACCTCCACTGGCTACCCGTGTCTCAACGAATAGTTTTTAAAATATTACTTTTGACTTTTAAGATTTTAAAGGGCGACTGTCCATTTTACTTAAACTCTTCCATAGAACTTTTAACTCCTATCAGATCACTTCGATCTAGTGGACAACTTCAACTTAAGCGAAAAGACACCAAAAAGACTCTTAAAACATATGGACACAGAAGTTTCGAGATTTGTGCACCGATTTTATGGTCTAATTTTATCACAAGATCTAATGTTTCTCTGGATGACTCATATTACTGTTTTAAGAAGAATTTAAAAACTTTTTTATTTGAAGAATACTTTAATTTAAAGCATCTTTTTAGTTTTTAAAATTTTTAAGTATTCTGTTTTTTTAGTCTATACTGGCTTTAATTTACCTGTGGAGTTTTTATTTTTATGTAAACAGCGCTGAGACGCATGTGTAGCGCGGTTTTAAAGAAGTGTTTTATTATTATTATTATTATAAATGGCAGGGGCTTAATTTGTTTTTAGTTCGTATATTCATGGCGCAACAATTTCAATAAACAGTTTAAAAGTAAATACAGATGCTTTATATAATTTCTTGTACATAAACTGTTAAATCAAAATTACCCTTTTTATTTTTAGTTTTATTTCAGCAATTTCCCGGGATTGACACTTCAGCTTGCCAAAGTACAAAGATCGGTTTACTTTTTATTTACTATTTAAAAAAAATGAATTTTAAAAAGTCTCCATATGAGTGTAAGGGGTGCAATGCTAGCAGATATGTGGTTATATTTGATGCTATGCAATATCTACCATGAGCTTCAGATGCCATGAGTGCCAGCTTTTTTACTTTAACATCTCAAATTACATAATTTAGAGACGAAGATATAACGCATTTTCTATGACGCCCAGTAGGAATCTACATTGTAAATCTTTATGTATTCGGTTCTTAAAATTCTTGGTGACAAATTTCATAAAGCCATTGATATACCTGGCCAGGGCAATCATTAACAGACTATTTGCAAGTGAGCGGTCAACAAGCAGGTCTGAAGAGTAACTATGCCATCGCATTTGCCAAAGAAGAGCTGGGCAAGTTGTGGAAATGTGGTCCGCTGGAAGCAAACAAAAGAGCATTGCTGTGTGGAATGGCTCAAGGATCCGTGGCTATGACACCATCCAACGAATTATACAACGCACCACTTGCAACTAGGCAGCAGCACAGGTCTTGCTGGTAAAACTGCAGCCGGGAAGGACCGTATACTCTACAGTGTCTGAACCCTTTTTCTTGGCTGGGCCAAGGTGTACTCATAAGAAAACATTAGTAACCCAACGGAGGAAAAACCGCCGCTAAGAATGGACCTGACAAATCCATTGCAGTGAAATGCGTCATTGATGGCTTGTCTGGTTTTCTGATGAAGTAATATTTGTTCTTTGTGGCGTTGTGTACCTTTTTGTTACAATATGACAAGTGACCATCTCAACTTAATTGCAGAACATAACAATTCTTCAGTGACCAGGAAATTGAGCAAGTAGACTAGTCTGATTTTAACTGCTTTGATTCACGTTGTGCTCTGTTACGATACTCTAGACCGTAGGGGAGAGGTCCAGCCGACTATATTGATAGAGCTGAGGCAAGGTTAAGAAACTGGTTAAGGTTAAGAAACTAATTAACGAATAAATATCCCCATATATACCATAACTTGAGGGAAGATAATGGGATTCCAATAAATCGCTCATGAGCTGGTTGTAAATTACATTTTTGTCGTAGTTTCAACTTACTGAAATCATAAATGCAATATTCCTTTGGAATAGTGCATCATTTTCATCAGGAGTGTATAAACACCCTAGGCGCAATATGTTATAACAAAAAAGAATACAACAAAACACCTAAGCACGATTTTTAGGCTTTGTAATGAATTTGCAGCTAAAAGTAAATAAGGAAAAAGGTAGGTTAATACAGCGTGTAACTACATGTGGTTGACCTACTTTATATTCTGTTCAACGAAATATTAGGTTTTTATATAATACTATCGTCACTTCTTAATCGTCTTTGGATTATCAAAGTCACAAAACAAATATCCAGCAACGTGGACACCACGGGTATTGGAAGCAATGATATAATAGAACCCGTGCACTTCTACATAATTGGTATGCTCATATGTCATTGATCACATGATTCAGCATTGTTTTCGCTCACAGAGTTAGGCGACTTCAACGCAGGACGCTGAACGCACACAGATCACTTGCAGATTTGAAGACAAGAATATGCCCAAAGACATCGTGATGATGAATGAAACTTTGGTGACCGACGTTTTTCCAACGAACGGATCAAATGAGACCGCTCTCCCCTGTCAACGCATGAGCTGCATCGTCTTTATCACAGTGGAAGCCTTGATATCGCTGGTATCGGTAACGTCTAATTGTTTTGTCATTTTTGCGTTTTGGAAGTTCAAGTGGCTTCGGTCGAACACTAACATTGCCATTGTAAGCTTAGCACTGGTTGATGTTTTGACCGGTCTGATCAGCATGCCTTACAATATAGTCCTAGGGTATCTCGTAGACATCTTTCCAGCATTGCATCATTTGGCCTTCAACAAGTACTTTTGCATTGGAAAAATAGCGACACTCAGTACATGCATTGGACTTTCAATGCTCCTACAGACTCTGATTTCCTTTGAAAGATACATGAAGATATGCTGGCATATTCACTATCCCAGAATTTTACCAAAAAAGAGATTTTATTTCATCACTGGCATGTGCTACTTGTATATGGTCACTTTGCATTCTTTACCTTTCATGGGCTGGGATAACTGGACTCCAGGCGTGGAATGCAGGGCAGAGACGACAATGGCAGGTTTCATGCACTACGTTGGAGCACCACACATCCCTATTTGTCTGTTGGTTGCTTTAGGTTTTTACATCGCAATATTTAGAAGAGTCAAGAAGCAAAACCAGCAAGTTGGGCAATATGGCAATGCTTATCAGGATGCTTTATCGCAAAGGCTTCAAACTGTTACACAGACAAACCAAACAGCTAGTAGTACCATGTCGCCGATGTTTCCATCAGTTTCTGACCAATCAGCTTCTCTCGACGCGACTAGCCGTCCTGGAGGAATAACCACTGTTTCACGTGTCGTCCAGGGACCCAATTTGGGGGATGAAAGCGCAGTGCCTGGTCCCTCTGGTTTGGGATCATTGGCAGCATCTACGTCTAGGAGCGATCCTTCTACGTCTCATATCAGCTCTGACCAGTCTGAAAACGTGACAATCCAATCATCGGCCAGCGACTTGGAGGCTAAACTGGCAAAAATGACTGCAGTTATTCTCGGAAGCTTCTTTGCTCTGTATTGTCCATACCCGATAATATTCTGGAGCGAAAAATTCTTTGAGAAGGGCAGTTTGACCTTTGCTGTTCTTCGAAACATTGCCGTTGAATTATTATTCTTAAGTTCAGCAATTAATCCATTCATATACGGTTTGATGAATTCCAATTTTAGACGAGCATTTTTCAAAATGTTGAACTTGAAAGTAGAAAACATCTGAGATTCCCTTTTCACCAAACGCGTATATTAATTTTCTGGACTAAAGTACATGTATTGTGTAGAGCTGTAGATTACACAGAGGTACACTTAGTTTAGTATTATGACATCTCTTTCTAATATCACAACTTGCTTCAGAAGACTGGGCAATAAGGTTGATATTGATATTATCAATGAAAACATGAAGATGATTTCTTATGAAAAGGACTACTTCGCGTCACCGTCAGGTTCACACTATGAAGCTGGATATGATTAAATGTCCATGCTCATAAATTTAACAGTTTTAACATGTCCGTTCTTTTTGTGATATGAAAGATTGCATTATCTACACAAATGTAATATGTAAGTCTGAGGAAAATCACATTGTTGTCTTTAAGCTAGGATAAACAGCTGTTATGTACCAGCAACAATGCCACTTAATCTGATTATCTTTGTTTATTATAAGCAATACACTTACTGAAATATCAGTGTATGTGTTTTATGCTGGGTCCCTTTAATAGTAGCCCACAGTACTGGGAAATTGTATGGGTTGTCATCATCGAAAATCTGTCAAAATATTCCTGTGTGTTGGATAACAGTGGGGGAATGGGGGGGGGGGTGCTTTCATGTGAAACTGGATGAATTTGTCCTATTATAATGTGTATTAAAGTAAAAAAAGGAAACGATGGAGACGAACAACAACCCATTTCTTCAGCAATCAAAATTTGCATCGAGAACTTTTTTTTGGTTTCTCTTGTGTTTGATCTCTCATACAAGTGGACTATAGAAATAGTTTAATTCTAGGATTTAAATACCTGAAATACACTCAGCTATATATAAAAATACTAAAGAATAAGGAAATCTAGTGGAAATTTTCATTGTTGACGTAATGAACCGGTCACGTGAATATTTTAATATTTAAAAATGAGAATAATTAAATCCGATTCCCCCTTTTTGTCGTGAAATGCACGCCAGACGATTTCATGTTAAATCGCAGCGTGCTTTCCCAACTCTGTGAAGTTAAGTGTGCTCTTCCCCTGGCAATATTTATGAATATAAAGCAAAATACGATGCATATTCTAAGCAGAAAGCCTACTCAAAAGATCGGCGCCATGTTGAAATTTTGACGCCCATGTCCCAATGTTGTTGCCCAGTACAGTGGACGTGCACATATATTACCATCAAGTAACCAGTAATAAACTGATGTTAATGGGTAGTTTAATGTTGTGTTATAATAATAATAATAATAATAATAATAATAATAATAATAATAATAATAAACTTTATCTAAAGAGGGTGAAACATCTTAAGTGCATACACGTATCTTACACATGGCCCTCTGGTTGTGTTAATGAATAAAAGATGAATAAATTAATGAAATTAAAATAATAAAGTAAAAATGGAATCGAGTTTAAAGTAACAATACTAATAAGAATAAAGCAAAAAGCATTAAAAATCTTAAAGCCACATGACTTAATAACTGTATACATAACATTTACTTTTTTTAACAATTTTTTATAGTATTCAAGTCTTTGGAGTTTTTAATTTCAGAGATAAGGCAGTTCCATATTGGGCCTTTAGTACGTCTTTATGTCTGCCATCTCGCAAATAGATATTTCCCTTGTTACCTATCGGGTGATTCTGCCTGTAGTGTCTACGGTTGCAATTCCATGTAAGTCCCTGATGTATTTTGGTGAGAGTCCATGCATCGATTTAAAAACTAATCTTTTCATAAATTGTATGCCATTTTAGTTTCTTGAATAGTTCAATTGATGGATATTCCTTGGCTTCTTTTTCTGGGATATCGAGAATGATTCTTGCATTACGTTTTTGAAGTTTGTATATGTTTTCTAGTTGTGCACAGCTGTTCCATATAATGGAACAGTAATCCAGATGCGGTAGTATACGTGCATTATAAAATAGCTTTCTTGTTTTTTGTTATTTGTCTTAACTGCTTTTTTTATGACAAATTTTGTACAATTTTCACAATATACAGGTATTTCATTCTAATACTTTGATTTAATTTTGATGAACACGCCAAAATATTTTGAAGAAGCTTTTACATGCTGCTGTTCATTTCCTTCTTAATGCTATACCTTGTTAAGATATATATATGTATTATCCCTTGTAATGCTATTGTCAATATCCATGCGTCATTGTCATAGATGCCTCCGAAGTGGTCAGTCCATTGCTCAACTCAGCTCTTGCTCGAAGATTAACTAAAACAGGTTCCCCATGTGCGGTTATATCACTTTTGAGAAGATAATTAACTGAATATTTTGACATAAACAAGAACAAGCTGTGTTTACCACTTGTTTGTCATCGATCACATGTGAAGAACCAGCATGTGTTTGTTGGATTATTTTAGGGAATCAATTTCATCATGAAAGACGAAAAACAGGTGTCTACCTGAACAGTTTCAAACAGTTGTTATCAGGTTTGGTCTTCACACTGATCGATAAAATAGTATTATAGAATTGGTTTAAACAATGGCTGAGGAAGGTAGTTAAATGGATAACAACTGTTTATTTTGGTTAAAAAAATGGTTAATGAATCCATTTCTTCATTCAAAGTTAGTCCTTGTTTTTTTCTAAAAAGACTTTTTTTTGTAATAATCTTTTAAGAGATTATTGCAGAGTATAGCCATCTATGGATGACACGTGGTCCAATGACAAACACGCACAGATTTCAGAATAATTACCATAACTGCCATTTTTGGGGTAGAATATTTTATATTCGTATGAGTTTACAATGTATTTATCGTGAAACAGGTCTCGCCCGAAGAGTTGTTATCCCTTTTAAGATTTAAATTTTTAAAAATGTAACACGGCATTTCGTTGTAAATTTTGCCTATCAGCAGATGCTTTAAACTCGTTGACATTAATATGAAGATTTGGAGTATACAAAATGAAGCATGATGGTCGTGGTCCATGTTTCTATAAAAACTGAATAACTGGATCGATATTTAGATAGTGGCTATTCTTAACTCCTGCTGTATCGCAACATAAGTGCTATCGAATTATGGCGGATCACCACATGCGAGCTTACCTGCCAATATACTCTGACGTCACGCGGGCTTGTTTCTCTAAAAAGCACCGGAAATGTTTTGGTTTGATGGTATGGATATGGCTAAAAATAATGGGTTATAATGTGGTCACGGTAACCACAGTATATTTGGTTACACTTTTTAAAATTTTGAATTTACTGATCATACTAAAAATCTTAATACAAGGTTCTATGGTGAGTTTCGAATTAAAAATAAAAGTTACTGGAGACTGTAAAAATTTTTACTAAAACAATAAATAATTTCAATTATTTAATGTTAAAACAGGAATAATCATTGTATAAATTTCTTATTGGACGGCTCCTGTATTGTTGCCTTAACTTTAAACCAATCGTTGAAACTCTCGACCTAGAGTCTTTCTGCTAAATACAAATCTCACTATATCACTATGTACATCACACTGGCTGGTGCCTGCACACATCATTTAAGGTGTCAGATACAGTGAGGCTAATACTGGCCCCGGTCTATTACAAACCCAAAGTCTCACTTTTTTTGTTGTTGTTTTTGCTGTTTAGTGGATATATATTTATTTTATTTTCGCTTGTGGCTCGTTTCAGGACACGATTTTTAGATGTGTCTACGATTTGTGTCTTTTCCAATTATAGATCAGGATAAAAAAGATTTGCATCGGCCAAGAATCGAACATGGTTTCATTAAACGTGGAAATAACGTTACATTCTGAAGTTAGAGATTAAAAAGAAAAAAATGGAAACAGGGTAAACGTGAAGCAATACATTCACCCCTTTTAAAGTCATTTTTTTCCGTGACTTACATCTCGTCCATAAGCAGCTCACGTTGATCTGGAAAAGACTTGCACAGAAACTAAACAGTTCTCAGTATTGACCTTTATTGGAGACCCTGGGTTTCATGCCAGCGGGCTACAAATGACAAACCTACTTGGTTTTAAACCACGGCTAGCACGTAGAACAAAAGACTCGGCCGTGCTGTATTCGACATACAAGCACGTCATGTACGAGTGCGTTCCACGTTCTGTTGCACTCCCGTTCCTCACTAGTGTAGTAGCCATTCAGAGCCCGTGGTTTAAGCCAGATACAACACTCATCGCCGAGCTGTACGTGAAAATTACTCGTGTATTGTCTCTCCTGCGGCTCGCCAATACACTCGTAATATTTCACGTACAGCTCGGCGACTCGTATTGTATCTATCACATAATCACTTCACCCCTTAAGGGTTGATATTCAGGGTAATTTCTGTAGAATGACTATCCAGTTTTCTAAAAAAAATACGTGTAACCGTGTGAACATATTTAAGAGCGGTCGTTCCTACCGGAAAAAGAACCTAACATTTGTCAATATAAATCCCGGGAAATGTTGTCATATTTACTGAAGGTGCATAGGGAAAAAGGAAAGGCAATTGTTGGCGCTTTTTTGATAAATGGAGGAAACGTGCTTTTTGTCTGTGACTCTGTTGATTTTGAGAGAGAGAGAGAGAGAGAGAGAGAGAGAGAGAGAGAGAGAGAGAAAATTTGTCTAACGTTAGATCGTGGTGAAGATATGGTTTTTTAACTGCTATGAAATTTCCATAAATGATGTCCTTATTGAATGACCAGTTGAAAAATATGTTTTAGGTAACAAAATTATGCAAATAATAAAGAAATTGTAAAAAAATTACCAAAAAAGTCAAATTCAGTTTGCTTTTTTTTGGTTTGTTGGTCAGTTTGGTTTTTCAACTCTAAGCGAACTCATTTCCCCGTCTTCAAATTTACATAACTTAATTATAATATTATAACCAAGAATCTGGAATGATGATTCAAGGACAAGGCATCTCGCCTGTTTTTAAATAATGGAAAAAACACAGGTTTTATATTTCAAATAAACAGGAACAAACAAACATACAAAACATGAGCATCTTAGGATTTATAACTCCCTGTTTATTGCAGGTAATATTGGATTTTAATGATACTGCCCCAGCGACAGAATTCTGTCTTCCATTATGTTTAATCTTAAAATTAATGACTTATTCATTGTTAATCTTTTTAATATCATGTTCATTTCTTTGACTGCCAATCAGTAATTAAACAAGACTCTCCTGTCCTGGCCACGGGGGCCTGACATATCTCCTGCCACCACTGTAGAGTGACCATTTCTAACACATTAGTGAACTCTCAGGCTGTTGGGCACTGCTCTCGGTTCATGTTCTCTATTCACTTTTCTGCAATTCATTTTTGATTTAAAAAAATCCCACTCAATGTTCAAAGTCTATTTGGCGTCATATTTCCAAAGTTTTCCTTGATAATGCCTTGTGCCATTTTCCGTCGACCTAAAAAAAACAGAACAATAATAAATTCTTCAAAATCCAAACAACATGAATTAATCTGACAAGCACATCACATTAACTAGATTATCAAACAAACAACACAAAAAAAAGTTCACAGCAGCACCCAAAATCCACCCAAAGCTGCACGAATTAAGTAAAAATCCTCCACTTAATTGCTCAAATCTTTGTCTATTAGCGGATTAGACAGCAAGCTTTGTGGTGGGTCACCCAAATTTTATCCTAAAAGTAGTTAGTCCCTTATTCTCAGTGGGACCGTACTGCTTCATTGTGATGCTAATACATATGCCTAGAGAAGGAACTAGGTCTGGCAGCTAAGAATGGAAACATCTGAATATCTCACCACTTTATTTCTTAAATATCCTTTTCAAGACAAGGAAAAAAAAACGTCTTCATCAAAATTTCATTCAACTCACCCTCTAGCAGATCTAGATATAGGCGCAGATAGAAGACCTGAGCCGGCAGCGGCATGCCCATTACTTGTGTGCTCTGAAATAGAGAAAGTTGGAGCATCAGAAGTGCCATTCTCCAATCAAGAGGTCGGTAACAATTAGTGTTAAACTTAGTTTTTTTTTCATGTCTTTTGAAAAATGGCCAGAATTTTCAATTCATACTGCAAAGTGTGACTGGACTACTGTTGGACTGATGTGTGTGTGTGTGTGTGTGTGTGTGTGTGTGTGTGCGCGTGGTAGATTGAGCCGAAGGAAAATTTGTGTGTAACCTTTGAGTTAGAAGGTGATTAACATTTCTTTCTTTTCACATACCACCAACCACCAAATTATCAGAGACCCAGTTAAGAAGTGGGTTTTACTGGATGTGGAGAAACAAAAATATTAAAACTTGTTGCTATGTTTGGAAGGCATGATGTATTACAAAATTGACCTTTGGCAAATGGTAAATAAAACAAAAGAAAAAAAGTACTACAAAAAGGAGACCTCATTACAAAACTCATAGGTCATATGAATGTTATTGTTAATTTGTAATTTTATATTGTGCTTAAAAAATTGCTTAATATACCTTATTTTCAAGATAACAAATAACCATGTGTTTGTGACACCATGATGATTGCAGAGCCATGAAAGTTCCCAGTATTTGTAAGTTCCCAGTGTAAAGTGCTGAAGACAGTCCCAGTTGTACTGACTATATACATACCTGCATAAGGTTTAGCATTGCTTTATCAAACTCTCCTCGGACAGCATGCGCTACGGCCACGTTATACTGCATGATACCTCGCGCTCTGGGCACATCTTTGGGGGACCACAGGTACAGTGAACCTAGGAACAGCCAACATCAAAGAAATCAACTGCAATTTTAGAATTACATGGCTTTAAAAAAGGTAAATAAAACAGCCAATGAAGACAATGATAGAGTCTTGAAATTTATATTCCACCCAAAAATGTAAGTTTTGGATGCTCAATGTAACAAGCTTTCATCATCTGATAACATTAACATAGAAAGTTATACAATAGTGCTCCACCATAGCAGAGAGTACACTGAGCAGTGGAAAGGTCTCTCTTATTTCATCTCTTCTATAGATCAGGGAATTATATCGGAATGATATCCGATATAATTCCCTGTATAGATAAACATTTGGTGTAAACAGTACAAATGAGGATTTTCTTATCCACCTTCTCCGCTGTAAATTTTACAATAATGATTTCACCCAGATAACTAGTCATTTTCAATGTCTGATTATGTCTACATAAATTGTTTTGCCAGTCCACACAATACTCCAAAAAAAAAAAAAAAAAAAAAAAAGCAATATGAAAGAAACAGTTTGCAAGATGTCCAGTTTGACAACCAAATAAGAAAACCAGGTAGTCAAATGTAAATGTATACTGTAAAGATACCTGTATTTCCCAGTTTTAAACTAGATTTCAAGTGGTTTGTTACCTTTGACATCTGTTCCCTCCCCTGCCTCCTTCTCACTTTTATCTGGAAAATTACAATTAATTTTGATAAGAAGTTTAAAATCAAAGTAAGACTGAAATACAATTCTATGAGAATTTTGAAATCAAAATAATACATCATTCACTGATCTTGCACAGGTTTCATAAAAAACAACAGGCTAATAAAAGTAATTTCTGAAATGGGCCTTTAATTCATAAGCAAACCTCTATCAAGACAAGCCAACCTGCCAATTCCAGCTTTGATTCTGGCGACACCAAGGACACGTCTGTAACACTCTCCATGTCCAAATGTTGAACAGCGTCTGCGATTTTATCCAGTGCCACTTGCGCCTCAGCCATGTACATGTGCCCCAGATACCTGGAAAATATGACATTATTTTAAACTGTCACAGACTAAGTGCAAACAGAGTAAACTAATTACTGGCCAAAAGTCACAGGGTCGCAAAGAAAAGAGAAGAAAATCCACATAATATAATATACAGCCCTGGTACAACAATGTTATACAAGTGAGGATACATTACACTGACTGCTACCGTCAACATTCTGCTTCCAGCCAAAAGAGGGTCATTTCCTCTTACCTGTGAGCTCCTGAAAGGCGTGGCTGCTTGAGTAACTTTTCTGCTGCATGGAGCGCCACCAAGTGGTCAGATAAACACAACGCTACATAGGCCGTATTGGCCAGAATGGAGCACCTGAAATATTTAGAATACACAAATTATTGTCACAACCTTGATAACTAGGGTGTCTTAAATCCTTTAAAACTTTGTTTATAAAAATGGGAATACAGGCCATTTTTGTGTGCACAAACTTGTGACTGATTGTCATAAGGCCATATTTTGAAATACTTACACTGCATAAGTTACATTATAATAAAAAATGACATTAAAATTCAACATCAAGCTGTACTGATAAAGTAATGTTTCTCCATAACAAAGAAATGTTAACCAAAACACAATATAATATTAAGAAAAATGTAAAAGGAAAGTTGAAACAAAAAAGAAAAAAATAAACACAATATCTACCATAACAGAGTATGACAATTAAAGTATATCATAATATCTTTAAAAAAATATTCTGGGACCATTTTTTATCCCTGGAAAGTTTAACCCATTTCCTAGGTGTTAAGCTAGCAGTGAACCCTACCTGAGACTGGCCACTTCTGCTCCTTTCATTGGGTTACCAGGGGGCGCTGGTATCAAAAGACTGTCTTGGAGTTTACTGGTATGGAAAGATACAAATAAAACAATACTTTTAACTGTGACATTTAACTTGTAATAATTTCCTTTTTAATTTTTTTTCTTCGATATATTGAAAGGTTGTATTCCAGTCAAAACTTCACATGGGCATTTCTATCCATTTTGCTAATTTTTTGAAAAATTGATAATCACAATGTATTTGACATTTTTCCTTTATCTGTGCCTGCTGATGCAGTTGCCATTTAGTGTTGGTGGGCATTTCCTTGGGTTTTTAGAAGACAAAGTTCAACAGACAGGGTAAATATCAGAAGAGCACCAATGAATCAATTTTTCTGTGCATCTCTGTTTGTGAATGAGACCTTTGACAATTGCACTTACCCCCCTGCTTCCTCTCTCTTTAAAGCATTAATTAACTCCCCCACATAAACACTAGTTAGTGTATTTGAAAGAGAAAGCTCTGAGCTCTGTTCTCACCTTCCTTCTGCCTGCTCCTCGGTGGGAGAGAGGGTGCTACTGCTGACACGACCTTCAGGCAGGAGATGGAGAGCATTGCGTAGACACAGTGACGCAAACTCCAGAGAAACCATTGGTATTGCTGCAGCATCAGAACTAGAAGAGACAAAAGGAAAACAATGATCACAAATTCTGGGATTGATACAGAATGTTAAACATGCATAAAAAGCAAGTAGGAATGTCAAATTATTACAACTTAACTCAACAAATGTCACAATATAGTGTAAAATAGTAAAACCTAAAGAGATGCCACGGGATATTTTCTGGATGACCCAGTGCACACAGGTGATTTTTTCTGACATGTATATCAATCTGTCCTGCCACAGAAAATCATCAAAATGAATCAAAGAAAATTATTTTAAGACACTGTAAGACTTGAAAACACTCCCACCTGTTTACATTGGACTGTGTTCCCATTCCAAGAATTAGTTTTCTGTGGACTCCACAGTATGTTATATAACTTACCTGTTCACATTGGACTGTGTTCCCATTCCAAGAATTAGTTTTCTGTATACTCCACAGTATGTTATATAACTTACCTGTTTACATTGGACTGTGTTCCCATTCCAAGAATTAGTTTTCTGTGGACTCCACAGTATGTTATATAACTTACCTGTTCACATTGGACTGTGTTCCCATTCCAAGAATTAGTTTTCTGTATTCTCCACAGTATGTTATATAACTTACCTGTTTACATTGGACTGTGTTCCTATTCCAAGAATTAGTTTTCTGTATACTCCACAGTATGTTATATAACTCACCTGTTTACATTGGACTGTGTTCCTATTCCAAGAATTAGTTTTCTGTATTCTCCACAGTATGTTATATAACTCACCTGTTTACATTGGACTGTGTTCCCATTCCAAGAATCAGTTTTCTGTGGACCCCAGAGCCCACGGTGTGTTGTATGACCTGTTGTCTCTTTTCTAGCGAGCAGTCGACGTCATTGCTCTAGAAGTTTAATAAACACAAAGAAGAGTTTACTATGACAGGTATTAATGGTGCAAAGATCAGTGGCAAATCCTGTCACAATGTTTCTAAATTGTAAATGCAAACTTGTTAATACTAGTTCTATACTTAAGAATGTTTATGTTGATTTATTTAAAGAATGAAGTCCAAGGTTACCATAAGTACATAAAAAGCAAATTATTGGTAAAAAATTCAATGTTCCTTGGTGGTTTTAAGTGATATAAGCTGTTTTAGTGTGAAAGCCTGACAACACTGTGGCACACTTTAATAATGATTCAGAATATTGTAATATCCCACAAGCTGAGTATGGTGTGTATTAAACTGAGAGAAAGAAGAAAATCAGCCCTTCATTTAAAAAGTCTAAACAGGACAAAAACTGATTAAGCCATATATTTTTTCTATTTAGTCTTAACATTTAGCACTGAAGTAATGTTTTAAAGCTGGCAAGTAAAGCTTCTTGTACCAACCTCCTTGTTCGCCATGACACAGCACTCCGCCAGCCGTAACCAGAGGCGGGGGTTGGTCTGGTATACCTGTACCACCTCAATCAGACAGTCAAATGCTGCGCTGGGTTTCCCACAGTGCAGTAGCTGGAGCCCCATGTTGTACAGCAGTTCATAGTGCTTGCTCACACTAAGACAGTACAGAGGTTTACCTGATATAGATTTACCTGAAAGTACAGTATATCTTGAATTATATTACAATTAAGTGAGCATAAACTTGCAAAAAAATAATTAATTACATAATAACATATAAACTACAAAATAAACCTGAAATACATCACAAAACTGCCTTCTATAAATAACCTTTTTTTTCTTCACTTTGACAGTTGCACAGGGAAGTTCATAATGTTATTGTACTTTCTTAACCTAAGACAGTGCAGCACCTCAGCTAAGAGAGCATTTCCTAAAAAAGAATACACAATATGTTTCCCATGTTTCCCAGGGATTGTTATATATACATATAGATAAAGATATATATATATATATAACAATCCCTGTGCAATCTATCTGAACTTTATACATTTATTGACTGTGAAATAGGCCATTATTTCTCACACCATCAACTTTCGCCCACCTCCGTCTCCTTTGTTCAACTCCTTGACGGCGGCCTCGTTTTCCTGCATGGCCTTCCTGAAGTAGTACGCGCCCAGGTTGTGAAGACGCAGGTGGAAATGTATACAGCCCAGGTTGTTATAGTACATGACGGGGATACACTCGCCTGTCTCCAGGAAATGGCGGTGCGGAGATGCGCTGTTCATGACCTTGTTGGCCTTCTTGTAGTTGCCTTTTAAGTACTCAAAGTTGCTCTTCAGGTAGACGACTGGGATGGTCTGAAAGCAGAGAGGTGGTGCTGAGGAATAGCAAAACAAGTATGGTAATGCCTCCATCTTCTCAATGGGCAATAATTATCAGATACATCATTTTAAAATCATAAAAATTATATTTTTGTATAGCATTTGCAGTGCTTTTATAAGGTATTCTGTTTTTCAATTTTGTTGCAAAAACTCAATAGGAGGGCTCTTATTTTAAGAAATTGTGACTTAAAAATACAGTATCTGTAAAATTGGCAATTTTCCCCCATTGAAAGCAAACCACACTAAATGTCCCATCTGAGGAATTCTTTAATAAGTCTTAATAATACTCTGATCAATACAGTTGAAAAATGAAATACTGGGATAATGCTAACACTTGCCAATTCAGCCAAATGTTTAATCAATATAGGGTTGATCTGACTTGTTTTAGTCAAATTTTTATATTTTCATATTTCAAAAAAAAAAGTAGTGAAAAGTTGTTATTTGGCAAAGTGAAAAAAATTGCTAGCCCTACCCCAGAGATAATATGTCAGCCAACACATTAACCAATTAATCACAGTAAAAACCAATGAAACATTCAAATTACCAGTCTTAGATTAGACATCATCAAAAATACTCCAGACTGTGAAAAAAAGAAAGCACTCTGTGAATTTTGGCACAGATTTGAGCTGGGTTGATATACTTTCTCAAGTTGTCATCCAATTATAAATTCATTCTGCAAAATCAAATCCAAGTCCTTACCATTCCCATCATATTCATAAGATTCTTGACTTCTCGCTTGCAAAACTTCATAGACTTGAGCATCATGTAGCACCGCACCTTGTACTAAAAGAGCACACAATGTCTACTGAACAAAGACATTATTTCTTGGCAAGGTTAAAGGGATGACAACTCTTCATAAGAGATCTATATTTCACAATAAATACATTGGAAACAACTCATAGAAATATAATATATTGTTTTACCACAAAACAGCAGTTATAGCAATTATTCTGAAATCTGTGCTTGTCATCGGCCCACATGACCTTCATGTTATAATCTAAGAGAGTAAAAAAACCAAGGTCTAATGTTGAAGTGTGTCGGCCATATTTAACTCGCGGACTAGTTAGTTGACTGTTCTGTATGCCACCAAACGTGTGTCTGATTTCGTCTTACAGTGCTATTTCAGATCACAAACAATCTTACATGGTCTTAAACCATGAGTAACTTAAAGACCATTATTGGACTGAATTGTTATGCAATTGTCTCTTCTCACATTTGGGAGGAAATTGCTTGACCACTTAAGTTGATGTCAGATCATTTTCGCTCTTAAAAAAAAAGACTATTTTAAAACTACTGCTGTAATGATTAAGACCGTGTAAGATCATTTGGGATCTCAAATTGCACCAAACCGAGGCAAACAGCAGCGAGAGAGAACAGCAGCGAGTTTACACTTACCTGACTTATTTTAGGTTTGTAGAGTTCAGC
The DNA here is from genome assembly GCF_001039355.2 of Lingula anatina. The sequence goes on along the minus strand of NW_019776102.1, from coordinate 68,553 downwards.
AATGGAGTCTGGGCTGCCTTCCTTGCTGCCGTCGCCCCTGTCTCCCTGTTTCTCTGGCGTGCTCTGACCTCCCTTGCCATTCAGCATGTGCTTCTCAAAGTAAGTCAACATGGCCATGGCTTTCTCAGGCTGAACAGAAAAAATATCTCCACATGACTCTGATCATAAAAGTCATTAGCTGCATGCAAGCATAGCTTATTGTAATGAAAAGCATTGATATAATGTGTGTAAAATAAAATGCAAGGTTTGGTATTAAATATGTTTTCTGCATAAACTAAACAAAACACTCACAGTCAGGCTTAAAAACTGATCTTACTCAATATCTGGCTTAGAAAATTATGTGAAACTGTTAAATATGGACACTTTTTAATTTAAGTATATTGTGAGAGTTTCCACTATGCAGTTCAATAGTGTTCACAGTTCAGTCATTACAAGTCATATTTACTTTTGAAACAATTCGATAAAGAAAAGGGTAAAATGCCTTTTGGTAATTCTCTTAGTTATACTACTTGAAACGTAGGTTTTTGTGGCAAAAAATTGACTTTGCATGCATCTTTAAATGAAAAAGGAAACAGATTTATGTCTTTGGCATTTTTTGCAATTTTTGAAGCAATCAATATTAACTGCATGTGAGCACAGCTAATCGAAATGAAAATCCTTCATAGATGTGTAAAATAAATGCAATTTTAATAAAAAATATGTATACTTCACAAACTTAATAAAACATAATTATCACTGTGACAGGTATTAAAATCTGCGATGTGTCATTTCTTGTAAATTCTAAAGCAATTAATTATTATATATTTTTACAATCTATCTATCAAGATTACCTGATGTGTCACTAAATACAGCTCAACCAGAAACAAGAGAACCCTTTTGGCCAAGTTTTCCTCTGCAGAGACCAGAAATATAAAACAGTTATTTTTAAAAGCAACAAAATAATGAAACAGAATAAAACAAGGATGTCATTTGATATGGGCACAGACTGACAACAAATACCAGAAAAAACTGAATCTGAAAATATTTTACTCATGTACAAAGTAACCAGATTATCAATACATAATATGCATAGAAAGTAGATAATATCCAAGGTGAAATTCACCAAAACCTTACTGGTGTTTTTACTTGCTTCTCACTATATCTTTCTAGTGCTTCTTTTGGCCAACAGTTCTAGTACCCAGATCAATCCGACCCAGGCCTTATAAAAGGATTATATAATAGGCATTTACTAACACTACCCGCAAATCTTTTAGTACTAACACCCATATTAACCACAAAACTCATAAATTAACCAGCACACCATACAATTATTTAGCACCAACAAAGCGATACCTAGCACTAACATTCATTTGCTCTGGTAGTGCTGGTTGATTCGTGGGTTATGTGAATAATATGGGTGTCAGTGCTTAAAGATCTATGGGTAATGTAAGTAAACGCCTTTAGAATCTGTTTATCAGGCCTGTGACTCACGTCTTGACTCCTGTTCCCCCAGCGGCTCAATGAACTGGAACAGTTTATCCATGATGGCGAGGGCGGCCTGGTACTGTTTGAGATGGTAGAGGAGAACAGCCTGGTTAAAGTACATAACACACTGGTCCACGTCATCCAGTGCCTCCACACTGTCTATGTTCACCTGGGACTGGGAATGAGGGGAAATCAACTGTGTTATCTCAGCCAACAATATATTATCAATGTCATAGACTGGGTTCCCATACTTAGTTTGAACTAACAGGATCGGCCCATCTCCAAGGGGTTTCTCACTAAATTGCTTTCAGCTTAAGCGGCTTAGATATCTCACACATCTGCGTAAGTCGCTAAACAATAGCTCATTACCCACTAGCAGCTTCAATAGGCATGACATACATCTAAGCCACTCAAGTTTATTGCAATTTAGCAAGAGTCCCCTCGGAGATAGGTCAATCCAGTTAGTACGATAAGGTCTGGGAATAGTCTCATACTGTCAACTGTCATGTCAGCCAACACAATATAATCATGGTCATGTGCTATATTGTATCTCAGTTATCAACTGAAGAAAATGAAATGTCTTATCACATACTAACACAAAGCTTAGTCTATTCTTTGTTTCAGCCTAATAGTTGGGTAAAAGTTACTTTGGTTTATACTTTGTTTTTGTGATATAGTAATACAGATCAAAATACTGAACAAAACCCAAGAGATATTTGGTATGAAAGAATTTTTTTATAAACTCATTATACAGAACATTGCCCATTAACTATTTTGACTGTGTGAACTTCACGGATACTGGTCACTTAAATTAGTGGGACTGTCCAACATAATCTGGGACACATGGCAGGGGCGGATTGAAGCCATTTTCTGGGTCTGCCAGAAGACGGTCAGAGGTCAGATTTACAAGTTTACACTGACAGGTATCTAATTTTTCCTATCAGCAGACAGTCAAAAATGGAAGATTGATCAACAAAGCTAATTTGGAAGACTGTCAGAAAATATCTCTGGATCCACCCCTGCATGATATGTCTCACTACAGCTATCACAAAATGCTGCATACAATACCTGTTGGCAGACATTCTGCAAACTCTGCTTAAACTCATCAGTCTTTTTAAACCCCGACTGATAGTACGCCCCTACTGCCATGTTGTGGGCAATTTTGGGGTCATTTGGCCTGGACGAGTTCAGTTTTCCCAATAGGTGGAGACACTGTTCATAGTTTCCTTTCTCAAACTCCTGCGTGGCCTGCAGTGCTGTGGACTTCTGTTGTTCCGTGACGGCGGGCAGGGAGGGTACGGGGCTCTCACAGGGGGTGTCCTGCTGGGACTGCTCTTCTACTTTAGCATCAGACATGATTAGTGCTCAGCCCTAAAAGAGGAAAAATATATAAATAAATCATTTATGTATATTGCATGTAGTGGACAGTTGAGGATATTATTTTCTACATGACGTGTCTAGTTGCAACAAATATATCTAAGTTGAACATATCATAGTGAAATATGAAATTCTAGTTATGATCTTAGGAATATAAAAGATTTCAACAAAATTAAGACAACTCTTTTGAGTTTTGAACAAATGCAGCACTATACTACACAATAATTAGAAAGAACATTATCCATTTTCTTTAGTATGAAAATGTGACGTTTTAAATACACTATTACAAATAATTTAAAACAATATAAATGATGTTTTAACCACTACAACTCTCAACAGGAAAAATCACACATTCATTTCCTCAAACACCTCATGCTTTTCATATTTTTACAGCATAAAAACTCTGTCCAAACATAATGAAAATGTATAATGGGCAAGCCGCAATTTAAATAAACCTCAGTGCAGTAAATATCAATGACATACTGTAATAAGTTGAAGTCTCAACGACAAAGTTGAAGCAAGTTTTGTAAGCACCGTCGACTTAAGAATCAACTGATTATGATATCCAGTCTCTTGTCTGACAAAACTTACATTTCACTTTACAATTTCATTTTCAGCTGATATTACTGGTGTCTACATACTCAACAAAAACATCTTTATTTAACTTACCTTACCGCCACAATGTCCCCGTTGTGCTTCCGGAAGTCAATTGACACAATACGCATGCGCACGATGCATTTGTTTACTTCCGGTTCTTGGCACTACTCGAGATGAGGGGAATAAAATGATGTGGTTTTCCAGATTTCAGGTTTGTTCAGTATTCAGGAATTGTTAAATTCAACATTAAGATGATTGAAATAACAAGCTTTGCTGGCAGTCACATGCAGGGGTCTGAAAACAGTTTGCTAGAGGTCAAATGATTCGAAGTCATTGTAATCGGTTACAATGCCGATTATAAATATACATCAATATCCTACAATTTTTCTAATAAAAACTCATGAAGTATAGATAATTTAATGTGTTTTTTTCTGAAATTACCTTAACTACCAGTTTCAAACACATTAAAAAAGATTTTGTTGTTCAAATCTTTTTACATTTCAAGATATGTGCATATTCATAAATGTCTTTAAAAATTAAAATATTTTCAGTTGCATTTACCAAGGAGTTATATTGCATTTACATAGAAGATGAGTTCGGATGACTTTGAAGTAAATGAGGTGGACTCCATAGAAAATGTTATTGGTCTTACACCAGGAGACCCTTTAGATGGTTTTGTGGGTAGGTATATATAACAAACCATGGTGGTATATATACCCAGTATGTGGGATAGAAAAAAAATGTACTAATAAAACTGGCTTTTTTTCTGATAACTGTTCAGAAGTGGGATGAAGGCCATAGGTTTGCAGTGAAATAAAAGGAAAAAAATAACTGGCCATTGGCTGATGTTCTACTCAGCAGCTCTACATCCTGTGTGACTATTTTGCCATAAGAAAAAAGCATTTGCAGACGACAGGTGGTTATATATATATATATATATATATTATTATAGCCATAGGAAGATGATAAATGATAATGATAAAAATTTTGTGTATTTAAGAAAATTTAAAGAAAGTAGAACCTTGCATCATGCATCTTCGATATACTTAGGCTTTATAAAACATTCAACATTACCATGTTTTCTGTGTAGGAAATTTCTAGAGTAATTTGAAAAAAATTCTTTCATCACTGTTAGGTCATGCCCTTAACAAACTTAGAGGCCTATTCAGTATTGTTATTAGTTCTCTGTTCATAAGGCCTTTTGATATTGCAAGAAATGGAGTCACCCTCAAACCATTGCATTTCATCCAACATATACTATTACATTGTGTGCTTTTCCATAGCAGCTGTGAAAATGGAGGCATTGAGAATTCAATGTACTATACTAGCTATCACAAAGTCTTCTGATATCTTGCATCTGGAAGATCACATTATCTTCAAATTGTTTCAGAGATCTGGTACCAAGTGTTCCTGTGGGCTCTGTTTTCATCCATCTTTGTACATCTGATAGGAGCAGCAATAGCATTTGGACGGCTCAGAAAACACAAGCTGGGACGCTTCACTCCTGCCCTGATCTTGTTGATGGGTGTGCTAGGGCCACTGACGGGAGGAGTGATCACAAGTGAATTTGATTTTAAAATCATTGTTATAGTTGTGCATTAGGAAGAGGCCTTATTTAAACAGATTAGGCATTTACTAACACTACCCGCAGATCTTTTAGCACTAACGCCCATATTAACTACCAAACCCACAAATTAACCAGCACTCCCTGAAATTATTTAGCACCAACAAAGTGATACCTAGCACTAACTTTCATCTGCTCTGGTAGTGCTGGTTAATTTGTGGGTTACTAATATGTACTTAATATGGGTGTTAGTGCTAAAAGATTTGTGGGTAGTGTTTGTTAACGCCTACTCCGTTTATAAGGCTTGTGGAAAGAACTTTAAATGTGGGTGATGCTTCTGTATCTGAAAAGCAAGTATGGTGAAAACAATTAAAAATTTGGCTCATTATTTAACAATATGCAACAATAAAACCAAAAATATTCTGAATCCAACATCACCTAGGTGACAAAACCAACTGATTATATAGCAATGATGTTATATTTGAAAATAACTTTCTAAATATCTGTTTGTAAATTGTTATTGTAGTTTAAATACATAAAGTAAGGTCATTGTCGCTGTGAAAAATGTACTTGTACCAGTATAAAAAGTTTTTTTAAATGTATAACAATATGTATATATTGTCCATTAGCTTGGTAGTTGGATCACAAATAAATTAATCAAACACAAGTCGAAAATCTTTCATACCGTTAGCTTACATTTATAACATCTATAAGACATTTACAAGAAGGTCCTGGCCGCTTAACCACCTAGCGGTCAGCAAGTGTCAACATCAGCTCACATCATCACACCAGGCTGGCCGTAAGCTAACAGCATGAAAGATTTTTTCGGCTCGTGTTAGATAATTTTCATTTACATGTATATGCAATGAGTAATGACCTGTTTTATTTATATAGGTGCAGCAGTAGCAGGTGTCTACAGGACATCAGGATTTGAAATGAAGCCGTTGTATGCTTTGGTGTGGGGTGTGGCACAGACAGTGATCGTCATTTTCATCTCATTTACTAGGATATTGGCAACTCTGTGATGCTGAAGACTGACTGTCATCTTGTGAATTTAAAGAGGATATTACAGTCATAGATTCATGAAGCTTTTGGGCTATATGCTGTTATTCAAGCAATAGAGAAAAGAAATTAGAAATGAATATTTATAAACTGTGTCATCATGGAAATCTGACATTTATTTGATGTGTGTTCCTTTAAAGAGTGGGCATGTCAAAGTAAATGTAAACTAATGCATGGAGTAATGGTATTTACCAATAACAGATTTGATGGGCAAATTGTTCCTGCTCTCAAAGCATAATTGTGTTACATATAATGGATTCGTACCATCACATACTCCATGTTTTCATGACAGTTGTTATTGCTTCTGTGATCTATTTATATTTGGAGGCCAGTCAAAAACTAACAGAATTAGAAAATGCATTATCAGAGAAGAATAGAAGTATTGAACATGGTGTCAGAGAGGCAGTATCAACCGAGGAACGTCAGAACTATGTGGACACACTGCTTCTGGAGGGGTCCTCAGTTTGGTGTGTTGGGGGCACCCACACTGAGAGACTGTGTCATTTTAAAAATCTCTGCTATTCTCCGCATCATGAACGCTTTGTTTTCTTTCACAGCAAGCACTCTTTGATAGATGGCGCCACCCAAGAAGGGCCAGCTCTCCTTGATATGTCAGCTGTGGAGGATCATAACACTCAGTATTTTAACTATGATGACTTCCCTGTAGCTGCAGCTGGTCAGTTTAATATCTCTGTGATTGAAGAGCACTGTCTGATAATGAATCGCTTTAAACCCGACAATTTGATGCACATCTTTCACGATGATCTTCTCCCGCTGTATCACACACTGAGAACCATCTCTCATTTCAACATGGCTGCCATGGAACGTATCCGTTTGGTGTTCATGGAAGGGAGAGACGCAGGAGAGTTCCAGTATATCTACGATAAAATTACCAACCACAAACCGTTATTGAAAATGGATTTTCAGAATTCACTGCAGGACAACTTGGTGTGTTTTCAGGCAGCAACAGTTGGTATTTCAAAGCAGACGACGTGGTACCAATATGGCTTCAAGGAACCCCAGGGCCCCTTACCTCATGTTGAAATAAATGCTTTAGAAATCACACAGTTTACAGCTTTTATGAAAAGGAGGCTTGGAATAAGTGATGGACCACTAAGTGAAAAAATAATTGAAAAACAAACATATGGGGCTGATTCTGACAAAACATCGAGCGAGGAGCAGTATATCAAACAGAGTGATCAACAAAACATTATAGTGATATTCTCAAGAAAACAAAACCGTCTCATTCTCAATGAGGTAGAGCTTTCTTTAAGCCTAGCTGAAAAGTTTAACATGCAAGTTATCAGTGTCAGCATGGAGACACACACCCTTTCAGAAATGATTGTAGTAGTATCTCGTGCAAAAATTGCTGTTGGAATCCACGGTTCTCTATTGATTTTATCCATGTTTTTACCTCCACAATCTGTGCTTGTGGAGTTATTTCCGTTTGCCATAAATCCAGATAATTACACTCCATATAAAACTCTAGCTAATCTCAAAGGCATGAAAATTACATACAAAGCGTGGAGGAATACTTATATCAACAATACTGTAACACACCCTGACTATCCGGAGGATTTGGGAGGTATTTGGCATTTAAGCAAGGAAAAACAGCAAGAAATTTTGACAAGTTCTGAGGTAGCCCCACACCTATGCTGTTCTGATCCTGAGTGGCTTTTCAGAATTTACCAAGACACTGTTGTTGATGTCCCTGTGATTGTAGAATTAATTAAAACTTCTTTGGAAGCACATGGTGCAGTAGAAAATATTGATGACTTGAATGAAGACAGAATCCTACCTGCTCAGGTGGAAAAATTAGCATGCTTGCCATTTGAAGAATCAACCAATGGCAAGGCTGGATTGTGGTTGTCATGGCAACCACCTTGGAATATACAATTTTTCGACCCAAGAGAAATTGAATATGAAGTGTGGATCCAAGAAAAAGGTAGCGAGGACTACGCTGCTTATAAGATGAAAAAAAGGAGTCATCAGTTTCGTGATAAAATCAAACCTCAAACGATGTACTACATTTGGGTGAGGTGTATTTTTGACCATACTAAAGTTGGCCCAATGAATTCTGCTGTTGTATCATGTCAGACCACAGGTTAAAAAATAGACAAGAGGTGGACATGGTCAGTGGGAGAAGATACAAACTTGTTTATTATGATCTAAATCTCAGAAAATTACTGGTCAGGAGTTATCTTTGATCTAAGAATTTTTTTTGTTTTCTTTTGTTCATTCGGGGATATGTAGTTATGTCAAGTAATTACATAAAGACTGTCACTCTTAAGATTCATAACAAATGAACAAAAATAATAATTTATTATTACGTTTATTTCTGACTTTAAAAAATTACGCATATATGGTTTCATATAATTTTGAATATGTTAAAATAAAGACCATTTTCATAATACCCATATTTTCTTCCTTTTTTGGAACAACAGAATAGTGAATTTTACTGTATTTCACATACCTCTAAAGAAGGGAAATATTTAAAAAATTACATCATTTTACAGAAAATAATGTGGATTTATCATTAACAGCAGTAGAAAAATAAAATAATGAAATTGGAAAATTTAATATTTCATGACATTCTTTGAAATCTGTATGTTTGAGTGTTACATCATGTGAAATCTATTGCAATTTCAGAATTTGCAATTTTTGGCAAATTTAAAAGTTACTTATATTTCATTTCTCATCAACAAATGATTCAAATACGTTAGGCAGTAAACAACACATACGGATGTTACATCTTATGAAATGTATATTATTTTTTATACTTTTATTTTTTGCTCAATTTAAAATATTTTTGTTTTACAGGTTTTTTTCTTTTTTCATTTTAAACAAAGAAATCAAGTTATCAAATTGTATTTTAATTAAATAATTTCATTAATTAATTTCATGGTAACTTTCTCCTGGTCTGAAATTCTAAACATGTCTAACAAAAGTCCGCTGACATGTATACTTGAGAAATGATCTTATCTTAATAGTAAATAGTTATCTTAAAGCACTGTATGTGTATATCTCATCAGCTTCCAAAGAAAAAAGAAATGATTATATCTATATGCGCTATGGATTAGTATCTAAAATAGTAAATCAATAATCAAAAGTATAAAAATCATTAAGTGACACTGGAAAATATTGCACGCTTAAGCCATCACAGAATTTACATTTTTTTAGCCTAAACACTTTGCATATATTTAATTTTACTGGAAAAGTCAAAGCCTACAAATATTACTGGATCAAGTATAAGTAGTCTTCAAATTTCCTCTGACCTCACATGGAATCCTTATCCCTTAACAGACTTTGCTAAATGATGTTTTGGAATCTGAAGATCTTCCTGTTAATAATTATCCAAAATAAACATCTGCAATATACAAAGCATATTTGGCCTGTAATGTTATAGATGAAAACTGCTGTATAGAAGTTTGAGTCTCTCTCTCTCTCTCTCTCTCTCTCTCTCTCTCTCACACACACACACACACTACTACAATATATAGCTACATAAAAGATAATATATATCACAACTACTGGTATATTGACAAATTTCCACATATAAAATTTACATTCTCAGTTATCATTGTTATAAATGATATTAACTTGATCATACTATGTTGTATATAATGATATATTGTGACAGGTTTCTGATCTATGAAAAGATGTGATGAGGTATTAATTCAATAGTGTTAGGGACCATTCCCAGACCCTATTGTACTAACTTTGGATCGATCTACCTCCAAGGGGATTCTTGCTAAGTTGCTATCAACTCAAGCAGCTTAGATGTCTGCCAGGCCTACTGAAGCTGCTAGGGGGTAATTAATTATTACTTAGCAGCTTCAGTAAGCATACCAGACATCTAAGCCGCTTAAGCTGAAAGCAATTTAGCAAGAAACCCCTTGGAGATGGATCGATCATGTTAGATCAAACTAGGCATGCAAACCCAGTCATATTGCGATCCTAACCTAGCAATCCCTGCCAGAGATCCAGGGATGTGGCTCCATTGTATCCTTCAGTGTATACGAACCTTTCTCCTTTAAAATAGGATGATCTGCGTGGATTTTCTCAATACAAGCACGGTCGAGCACGCAAAACACATGCAGCGCACGCAACTTTGGGCAGCACGAAGATAATCGCAGTAAAGCTTTGTTCAGTTCTGCTGAAGGTCGCGTCTGAAGTACTAGCTTTTCCAAGCTATCATGGTAAAAATCTGTAGCAAGATTGACTTCCTCGTATATACGCGTGAACGTCTCAAGACGTAATACAGAGACTGGAATTTGTGGGTTCATGATCTGGCTTACTTTATGCAACGGACACGTATTGTCAAAAGCCAGAGTAACATGTAAATCCGGAAGCGCCTGCACTACTCTCTTCCACATATCGTCCGATAAATCCCGTCCATATTTCTCCTCCCTCCTGCACTTCATGGAGAGATGTTGTAGCGGGATGCGGTTCCCCTCTGTGAAAGCCTCCAGGATATCCTCAGACATGCTGCTGTAGAAGACCTGAATCTCCTTCAGCTTGCGACAGCGTGTCACTAGACGTAGCACGCACTGTGGTGTGACTTTGCAAACCAATATACTGTTCAGTATATTCAATCTTTCTAGGTTGGGGTGATTCTGTGACAGAACGTCAAATACACTGTCGTCGTAAGCCACTGGCAGTCCGCTGAGGTCCACCTCCAATAACTGATTAGACAGACCCTGGCCATTAGCAACTTGACCAAACAGGTCAGTCAGAGCCTCCTTAAATTCCTGACCGACATAAAACAATGGGTTCTCCCCGGTACATTTAATTCTAATCCGCTGCAGCCTCCTGTGTGGTAACTTTGCAAGGCCTGTTAGCACCTTACACGCATTGTCCCTATTCTCTGCCTCTCCCTGGTCAAGCTCTATGTAGACAGACTTCATAGACTGACCGTACAACTGGACCGACTTGACCAGTCTCTCCTGGGACTTGGTGTAGAAGTAGTAATCGAAGTGCCTCCACAGGTAGGGCAGACTAAAGCAGTGCAGCCAGTCCCTGCAGGTCAAGGCAGCGTTGTAGCGGTCACCCAGAGTCAGACAGGTGAAGATCTTGACCACGACGTGCTCTGGGAGACTGCTCCAGTCCTGACTGGATGCCATGTTGAAAATGGGGTGTGGGGTGTGAGTGGTGGGCGGGACTGGAAGGGGGGGTGTCCTTGGGTTGATGTGTTACCTACACAGTACCTGCTTCCTAACTGGCCTGGAATATATGCAAATGTACTGGTAAAATTTATAGAATGCAAGTGTTCTGAATTTTGACAAGAAACTTGGAGACTTTTTGTCATATTAAAACTGCTGAAGTTAAATTTAATGAAAAATTAAAGTTTTGTGCCCTAAGTAAAGATACTAATGATAACTTTTACATATATATATAATATGAAAATATCTCAATTTCAAGGCATTACCAATAGATCTTTAAATGCGTAAATCAGGTTGCTTACTGAATGTACCATTATAGCGGTTCACAACAAAAAGAAAAGATGATATTACATTATATTTAGCTCTATGCCAGACGATTTCATGGAAAACATTATTAAATCTCTCACATATCAAACAAAAACAAATCACGTCCTGCGACACCTGTACTGTACGTGCTACTACTTAATGTCTTTCGTCTAGTTCTAGCCGCAGACAAGGCATGTACGAAGCAAAGAAGACCCTTGACCAGCTACGCAGATCACTAAATAATCCCGAATGCACAAACAAAATAAACACTGAATCATGAAACAAGCTGGAACACCAAAGTATAAACTTGCTGAATATTTACCAATCGTCCATGAAAGATCTCGAAAATGCTCGATCTTGTTTGTGACTTGCACTAACGATATATCCTGCAACAACAAAGGAACTAATCTTAGTCTGGAGCTTACCTCATCTGTGACTGTTTATCAAATCTTTCCCCCATATATGGTCATTCTGCTCTGCGGTGGCTCAGGTGTTGAATGACAGCTGACTCTGTACCCACAATGCACTGGCACAGGAAGGGAATTCCCCCGTCATGTGACCTATGGGATTCTCTGCTACGCTAAAAATAGACTTGTTTCACCGAGAGAAGAAGCTAAAAGTCGAACTAAAATGAATGAGATACTTTGGCAGTGGCGAATTTAGAAGGGTGGGGGTCGGGGGGTGGGGTGGGGGGGGGGGGTCAGGGGGTCCTGCCCCTTCTCCCTTCGGTTTCTGAAAAATATATCAGACTGTATGGTATTATCAAAGAAGTTGAAGTCGTACAACCAAATGACGTCGCAAACGTCACAACCATGGTTTAATCACGCTCGCATTATGACGTAATGCTGCCAAGGAAAGCGTTGCTAGGCAATTAAACGCCCAAGCAGAATATTGACTTGGTCACGAGGATTTTTTCTCGCGCAAATTTCAGCAATTTTATTTGATATTAGTGGAGTCACCATGACTACCCGAGAGAATTCGTTTAGTGGACACGCGAAGAAGAGGATCAGACACACGACTGATCCTATTCCACACTGGAAAAAGACAAAATGTCTTGAATATTTGGAGGCTGAGGAGGAGCCGCCATGTCAACTTACAAGTCTGCCTCCGGAGCTCATGGAGCAAATTGTTCAGCATCTTGACACCAAGAGCTTTGTTCAATTTTCCCGCACTTGTAAGACATTCCAAGCATTGTGCTGTGATCCATACTTTTGGAAGCGACACGTTGAGGTAAGACCACAAGCTAGCATATAAGTTGAATACATCAATGCATCTATTTGCTAAACAAGGCAAACGTTATTTTAAAACTTGTTTCATGCTTTTGATGATACTTTCAGTTTTCCTCGATTATCGGTGCATTTTTATTTATTTATTTTTATTCAATTAGTTCCAGGGACATTTCATGATGTGTAAGTCAAAACTTTTATTACCTCTTTCAGAACGTGTATGACTTCGGGTTTGGAAAATATCTTATGAAGATCCCAACCCCTGTACTAGCTCCCAAGATGGTGTCATCCCTGCTGTACAAACTGGAGTACATCAAAGGTCTCATCTACGAGAAGGAGTACCAAGGGTTAATGGCGGGAGATCCAGAAGTGATCACGTGTCTGTACGCACCGGATGCTAAAGACCCCTACTGGCAGCGAGGCAAACAGTTCCTTTTCTCCCAAATGTTGAAGCTATTCAACTTTCCGCTGCATTATTTCCAAGGTAAATAATCAGACATTCGTTCGGATCCATGTTGATTTAAGATATTATAACAAATCGAATTTTACTTATAGGCCTATTATTTTGATTAAAAGAAAAAAAACGAAGAAAAAGAAAAGCGTATAAATGCACATCATCAAAACTTTTTGATCTTTTTTATTCTAGATCAAGATGAATCTTCGATAGAAGACATGGACCTCAGCTGGGGTGGTCTACTGGCCCTGCACCGGCAGCGAATGAACCGTCCCGGTTGTGATGTCAAGTTTTACGACTACTACATGGAATGCCTAGCAGATAGTGAGTAGTTTACCTTAATACGAATTCGTTTTGTAAATAAACTGTTGTGGGGATGTGATTTTGACTAATGCCCCTATTTCACACAGATCACGAATCCCACGAATGGCCGTGAATTGACAAATTTCAGAATTCGTGGTTGAATCGTAATCAGTTCGTGAAGTTCTTAACAGATTGGTATATAATCGTGGGCAGTTCTTGCAATTCTTGATCAGTCAGGAATTCGTGGCCAAAATTTTGAGCTGTTCAAAATTTTGGCCACGAACTCCCGATTCCAAAAAAATCGTAGTGAATTTCTGGACAGCCGAATCCCACGAATATTTGTAACACTATCGCACCTGTATCATAACTGAATCGTAAATCTCACGAATTCTCACGAATCCCGAAATTTGTCAATTCCTGGCGATTCGTGGGATTCGTGGTCTGTGTGAAATAGGGGCATAAATAAGAAAGCGTTTTAAGGTTATCGCTATATATCTAGTGATTTCAGGACACGTGAATATTGGTGTGTAAATGCAATGTTTAGAAGAAATGTGTACATTTTTTCCCGTGTCTGCGTATTTTCAGGTGTGGCCTTTTTAACTCAAGCGTATTAAAAAAAAAAGAAAAAAATGAACGTATCTGGGGACGAGTGATCGTCTTTGATAATATCTTCACGGGTGTGGCATGATTAAACGTCACAAAGGGAATAATCAAATTACCAGGCAAACCTTTCTGCCATGAAACCATTTTGAACAGTTTAAAATCGTGTCGGTATCTGAAAGTCGTGGTAAATAAAAAAGAAGAAATGTTGATGACACAAAGGAAGACACCATTGGCCTCAGTAAAATCCCCCAAGTGTTTGTTTTTCGCGGGGAATATTCTGTACTGTGTACCTGAAATACCAATGCGATGTATTATAAAGAATTTGGTATAATTATATCTTAAAAAAGAAAACCTTTGCTGTTACAGATTACATCATAATAGAAGCTCTATACGATGCTTGCGTACAGACAGTAGAAATAAGGACACTGGCTCGACTGTTAGAGGGTCACAGGTCGGCTGACACACCCATATTTAAGGCCATTCGCGATGTTCAAATATTAGGTAACTACAAACACTCCTCCTTCCTGTAATTTTAAAGATTGATTGGTTCTGAAATCAATTTAACATTTCTGTTCCAATTGTCAGAAATGCTAGATCTATCATACAGAGGTGTGTCTTATTTGTTTTAATTTTGATTTATTTGTTTTGTTTTGTTTAAGATGGAGACGAGATCGACGAATTGTACGATCTGGCCGAAGAATTGAACCTGGGACATGGGCCCATTGTGGATATGCTAATGGACCACTTATTCAAAACCCACCCATTCTTGATGACAAACAAGGCCAAGATTCGAAGTGGAAAATTCGGTAAAAATAGAAATAATTTACTTATTGTATTTTTGTCATTATGTTATTTTCAAAGAATGTATACCTTCGTAAATTAATGCTGATACGACAAAACTTCAAGTATTAGTAATATATTTAATTTAATTTAATTTAATTGCACCGATAATGTATTTGGTGAAGTTTGTCAAAAGTCACTGCTATTGACAAATATAATACATATTACCTGATACGTCTTTTTCAGACCTCGACCTCGTATTGAGGTACATGAACAACTGCGCCGACTTATACAGCGTTGTGGACCAACAGTACAAATCTTGGTGCTTGTTCAACGAGTACAACGTGGACTCACTGGAGCATTATGAATCTCTTGGACAGCGGTATTATGAAGTGCAAACCTTGTTCACCTCTTTTCTCTGGGATTTGCATTATCGCCAGAGTCCTTACGGTGCTCTGTGGGACCCCAGGACAGCCAAGGAGGAAGTGGTGTGTTGGATGAATCAGTTGTGGACGTACGGCGCGGACATTTTGATCCGCCAGATGGCAGTCAAGAGGATGGTTCAGAGAAATGCTTGGTTTCATTTGATGCCCGAGATTGAGGGGTCGCATTGGTACAGGTGAGTTTTTTTTCTTTGAGATTGTGATACACAAAATGTAATTTTTTTTCAAATTTTCTCGAGGCTAATATAAAGTCACTTCGGGTAATACTGTCAGAAATTTGGGGAATATGTTACCAGTCTGTACTACAGTGCTATAGGGAGGGTTTTGGCTGAGGGTCTGGCTATTTCATCCAAAGGCAAAAGAAATTTATTTACTGAATACTTCTAGACAGTAGACGCGTTCACCAGTATATTCTCAGTCTCAGGGAACCAACACAGCGTTTATTCCAGGTGCTTGTCTGTTTCAGCCAATACTTGGAGGAAGGCGACATAAGTCCGATCGCTCTGTCCAAGCTACAGGAAGAGATATCCCGCAGAGAACAAATCTTCTGCGCCTTCAAAGAGATGAATGTTGATCAGAGAGTGCACCGGAATCAGACACGCCTGGTAAAACTACTGGTGCCCCAATCATGCTACAGGGATGTTTCATATTATGGTCAGTTATCTGCATGTCGAGCTCGATTCTTTTATTTCATTTACTAATTCATGAATTTCTCAAGGATTGACAGATGATAAATGTAATGAATGGTCTGTGTCTGTGTATTCTTTTTATCGACATTTTAAAATTAAAAAAAAAATCAATTTTCGTTTACATTTTTGATTTTTTCTGGAGTCCTTTTTTAAATATATTTTTTCGCTGCATTTTTCAATATTGACAATGCAATATCATTCAAATTTCAGACGGACCTATTCCGTACGGACCTTGCACCCGAGCCCTGCATTATCGCAGACTGCACAAACTTGTGAATATCTACATCGACACAGGAAAAGAGGAAACATTGGGAGAAATTAGGGACTTCGTCATGTTCAAATTGAGAAGTTTCTTCATAGAGGAGGAACATCTTCGAGTCCCTAGTCGCAGTCGGCCGCGCGGACGTAGATATAGGAGGAGGAGGAATGTTGCCTTGGGGGGATCTCGGTGTGCGTACGACTTCGCAACGGAGGGCCACGCCAAAACGACTGCGTGTACTACAAGCGGAAACAGCAGCGCATCTGTCGCTAGAGACTTTGTTGATCTTGAATGCGTTGGCAGGAATACTATGCAGGGTTTTGATGATGGTTTTGCCGTTGAATTTCACAACTCTCGTAGTACATGAACTGGAGTATACATTGCGTCTATCACCGAGAGTTTGCCGGCTTGTAATTTGTATATTTTAATTTAATTTAATTATTTTTTTCAATGTTTTAAAGAACCCTCATGATCGTTGTTTTCATCTTCCTGGGTTCTTCGACTTAAGAACTTTGAAAGTATGGATTTTCTAGGCGCTCGCCGTGTAAAAGATCATTTAAATATTAACAGTTACATGTTAAGTGTTGAGTATACCATGCTGGCAGTATAAAATAGCAGAGTGATGATACACATATTATATTAATGGTTATACGAAATTGTACTCCAAAATGCGTATTAGGATCATGCACTGCTTTAATTTTGTTTTAGAAAGTTTGCGCATAAGAAAAGGTGGATTTTACACACTTATGGACGGTGCAATACATATAAATATATATTTGCTATTAGATCAATTTTATGTAGATAATGACTTTTTTTTTTAAATGATAACTTAAACAGTGAAGCAGCAGTATACACCGTCAAAAATTAGTCACTAGACAGTCAAATGCAAGTGCAAAAAAAAAAAAAAAAAAAAAGTCGATTTGTAGAAAATGTGAGTAAACTGTACTAATCTAAGTATTTTAATTTTTTTAGGGTCACTGAACAGCCTGTTTAGAGATATCTATCTCTAAAGTATTTTTTAAATGACTCATATATTTCTATATAAAGGATTACTCTCATGCGTAACTGGATTTTACAGTGTATGCACTGTATTATTGTGAACCATATGTGAACATTCTATTTCTATACATATGTATTTGAATATACATATTTCTTTGTATGATGTCATACAATATGTAGAATAAGGACCAGTATTTGGTCTGTACTTGTCAGTATGCGGGCCATACATATTTATAGCATAAGAATAAATATTATGCCAAAAACATGAATTTTTTTTTATTTTGATTTTTTCAAGCTAGATAACTTTGAAAAGTCAACATAAAGAAATGAATATCGATGAAAACAATGAAAAGGGGTTTGCTTGTAAAAGCATTGTGTGCAAGACACTAACAACTTGATTTCACTGTAAATAATTTGATCAGTCTCGCTTATAATCCATCATGTATGCTGTAACTTTGAATAACGAAGTACGTAATGGAGAAAGAGATCAAATAGAAACCACATTAGACTCACTTGTGGCTTGAAGTTACGATGTACTGTAGATCTACAAAGATGTAAATTTTCAGTTTCGCCTTTAAAGTTTGATCATTTACCTATATTGCAGACTGACAAAATAGCTTAATTTTTATGCATTTTTATTTTCCTTTTTCAATACTATTTAACTTTCGTCAAATAACTAAATGCCCTCTTTATCGCTTTTTAAACGGCCACGTGTAGACCCATAGGACTAGTAAGTAGCACAATTTCTTGTAATTCCCCAATTTGAAAATAAAACACCTTGATAAAGGCACACCCGGCCTATTATTCTGTAGAAGTTAACATTGTAATATTGGGCACTGGGCATATTAATGTTCATTCCGTGTCCGAGCAATTTTGTTTGTGTCACCGTCGAGACGCCCTGGGGTATTCTAAATCGGATTTTTATTCTATTTATTTATTTTTGCAACTTGATATAAATCTACAATTTACAACGATTAAAAATCTTTTGTCAATCTCTGAAGTCCGATTTCATAAAACAAAAGCTTTCAAGTGAAGTATTTGTGGAGTTCAATCATTCAGTCATTGATGAATTTCTTAAAACGTCACACGCGTTACCATTAAAAAATTCACAACGCATAAAAGAGGCGTATATAAGCCAAAAGAAAAGTGAACATGTACACAGGTGTCAAAACCTACATATCCAACGAAAAATACTTTAGTTTTGTGAATGGGTAAACTCTAAGACCATTAAAACGGGTTAAATACGAATAGATAGACAACTTTTATGACCATAAAAAAAAGAAAAAAAGTGGTGCTTCAAATCATAAATCTGAACACAAATTTCAAATAAATAAGATCAGTGATTTTATTGAAATACAATGCCAAAAAATGTAAGATGTAAAATTCATGAAATTAAATGACATCGCAAAACGGAAAAGCAAACTTTCCCTCTCCAAGCCAAATGTCACTACAAGCAGCAGCTGCACCAAAGTTGCAAACGTTCTCTAAAAAACATCGTCACAGAATCTTGGTTCTCCCGGCAGCGCTGTCGCCTTTCCCAAGTCACGTGCAAATCTCGACGATCCAGGCCAAAACTCTCACACGTTACCACAGCCGTTACTCTTTGACCTCAACAACAAAGTGTCCACAATCTAGGACACCCCAGTGTCAGCAAAGCTGAACAACCCAGTGCCGTCACACTACGAGGACAGCCTGTATAAGACTTCCATGGTTCGGCATACAGGACAGTCCTCGACCGGAACAGCGCCTGGGTCGCTTGAAGAGGTCGCCGAGCTCGAGCCACGACGCCGTGATCAAACCTTGACCCTTCACACCTCCACTTACAGCGACCTGGTAGTCGACAACAGACACTACAAAGATTGCCTCCACCCCGTTTTGACATTTAGAAGAGACCATTATTCTCAATGGTGCCCCTGCGCTTGGAAGGGCAAATTGCTTAACGAAGTAAAGTCGAACTTTACGTCTTGAAATGCCATAAATTCGCCGAATTTGTACAACTTATGGATTAACTTAAGTGAATACAGTGACAGAATTTTGGTTACATACCCGGTTGACATACAATATAAACAGATACTAAAATGTGTTTTAGATGATTTCAGTGCTCTAACATGCAGAACTAAGTGGTTACAAGATATTCTAGGTCATACATGTACTAGTTCAGTTATTTTCAATGGAAAATCATCAAATTAACTAACATTTATGTAACTTAGGAAACAAAATAACAGTGCCTTGCCGAGAAATAGTGGCATGAACATTTTGAAAGATTTTAAACAAAAATTTCTAAGATACCAGAAAAAAACACCTTACATGATTTAACAAAACTAATTAACAGATACCTTGCCGAGAAAAATGACATGAATAATTTAAAATATTTTAAACAAAAATATCTAAGATACCAGAAAAAGCATCTTGTTTCTAACACTTACGCTATTTAGCAAAACTAAATAACAGTACTTTGCCGAGAAAGGTGGCATGAATAATTTAAAATATTTTAAATAAAAATATCTCAGATGCCAGAAAAGATATCTCTTTTTCATCACAGAAAATGGTGTGTAGTATTAATTGGTCTTTTTGACGTAGTAAAATGTAATTTGATCGAAAAGCTGTTGCTCTAAAATTCTAAAACTTAACAGATCTAAACTAAGTATAACCAGTGAAACAAATCACTGTGGAATTCTGTAGCACGTGAGTGTAGAATATAATGTTAGAGCTGCTTGTCTTACACAGAATATAAATAACGTAAATTTTGCTGATTTACTGATGTGACATCACAGAGTATAATAGCTGGAACAACTGACTGAATGTGCTAACACAACTGAGTACGTGGTAAATAAGCGTTGAATTTAGAAGTCACAACTGAGCGAATATTAATTGCCTAAAGGTTTTTGAATTTCTGAATTTTGGTTTTATAGAAGTAAACGGAATGATATACTTAAGGATGAAAAAAAAAGAAAACTGTATACGCTGCCTCTCCGCTGGGTGATATTTGCAGAAAAGCAAACACACTACACGTGTCTCTTAGTTGTTGTTGTTGTGAGCATTGTCTTTGGCCTGGCATCTGCTTTTGACCTGGCGCCTGATCTGTCTGGGAGGATGGCTCTTAACAGTTGAGGCCAAATGCTCAACACCTCCATTCCTCTTGCTGGCCCGAGGCTTAGCTGTTAGGCCCTGGCCGTGTATATCTATGGCTGGAAGTTTGAGATCCTCAGCCTTGTCCTTGACCATGGCTAGTAGTGGACTCTGGCTCTGGGGGACCAAGCTGGGCAGTTTGGCAGTAGGAGGAGGAGCGGGGATAAAGTTTCTAAAATTGAATAAGGGTACATATAAGAAACTTTTTTTAGAAATATTTTCATATTTCACTTAGCCAAGGGCATTTTGGGAACTTGGAAAGAAATCAAGCTTCCCTGAAAGGGTATGACCTGAGGAATTTTGGGACAAGACAGCAATGTTAAGGAAAGTAAAAAAATATGATGACGATATGATGAAAGATAATCAGAGGAAACAGAACTTGTGTCTAAAGCCCACACCTTAATGACAAACTCAGAAAATATGGGTTGTACGCAAGTATCCCATCTAACTTTGATAATAACCATAATGATGATATGCTTAGGCTAATAAGAATCAATAATAATAGATTTATAAAAACAAAAACGTTTGTGATGAAATCAGCCATTAATGACAGAATGCTTAAAGTGTGAAATGCAAAGTGCTTAAAGTATTGATAGTGAGAAAGGTTTCATTTATGCTAGATCCTGAAATTTGATTTACCTGTTGACTGTTTCGTCTGTTCACTCTGACAGACTTGGTCACAACTGAATTACGAGTGAACAGACGAAACAGTCAACAGGTAAATCAAATTTCAGGATCTAGCATAAATGAAACCTTTCTGACTATCAAAACTAAGATCCAATGAAACTATTTTCTCATGCTTGAAGTATTATTATTATCATTATTATTATCATTATTTACAACTTTAATAATAATATATGCAAGCAATTACCCGATCTGAGTCAGTGATGCTGCCACATAGCCATGACCTCTCAAGGTAATTGGTGCTGGTTCAGGAAGCCTTGGTTGAGGCATACTGGCTCTTCTCAGTGGAGTGTGTCTCTGACCATGTGGTGGTCTGCCTGCAGGGGGGTGTGGCAGGTGCAGGCCCTGAGGAAAGAGGGGATTTCTCATTGTTAAAATTTTAGTTTTTATTCTTCTATTATGTATTTTTGTTCTAATATTCTTTTATTTTGTTTTATTGTAAGAAGAAAATACAATTGAAAACTATTACAAATTCCTAGATTTTTTTTCATTGAAATGAATGGTCGCATTAGATTACCAACCTTGCATATACATTAAACAAATTACACAGTCTAAAAAGGATAAGTTAAATCAACAAATGAAACATCCCATGTGGTTTGATGGGGAAATTCTTACCATATAGGTGGTTCCAGCAGGCGCATTAACTGGGGTGAAACCAGCTTTGTTCAAGGGGTTACCTGGATGAGAAGAATAAAAATGAAAGTGTTTCCTCAAACTCAGGGTGTGTTTAAGCGCTGTTTAAGTGTCATTTTCGGCTAAGGATTAAAAAGTTTAAAATACACAGCAATGTTTGGAAACACGAAATTGTTTGTTATAATAAGAAAAATCCACCCTTTTTAACATGAAAGCACCCCCACTGTAATCAAACGCATAGGAATATTTTGAAAGACTTTCAGAGATGATGACCCATTGTTGTTAACCAGTATCGTGGACATGTATATATATATATATATATATATATATATATATATATATATATATATATATATATATTTCCACATACTTTGTCCTGGAATCCTTGATTTGAGGTGAATGACCTCAGCAGCAGCAGTTCCCTTCTGATAGGTCACTGTGGCGTTTTGATGACCACCTCTCCATTTCACTTCAGGTCCATGGGGATCCTGTATACACGAACAATATGCATATATAAATTATAAAATTTTAATTAAAATTATTTAAAAATATATCACCTAAGCAGTACCTTATCATACATTCTCTTTAAATGACACACGTTCCTATTACTTTTACTAAATAGAAGTTGTTATTGTATTTTAAATATTTAAATAAATCAACAATAATACTACTATAAAGAATATTCCCCATGGATCCACTCACAGGAAAAGGAGTTTTGGTGTATGAACAACATGCTTATATTAATAATGACTAATTAAGTCAGCATCACATCATCATTAACTCTCTTTAAATAGCATACATTTTCTTACTATTTTTACTGAATTTCAGTAATTTGCTATCCTTTTTTCTATTATTTTTACTGAATTAAAGTTATTATTGCATTAAAATATTTAAATATTTAAATAAATCAACAGTAATGGTATTTTAAAGAATATTCCCAGTTAATCCACTCACAGGAAAAGGAGTTTTGGTGTATGAAGCAGTGTTATTAGCTGCTGGTTTTCCTGTAAGCTGAGGGAATTTTGCTATCTCTGGCAGCTTAATGCTTGACACAGTTTGGTCTGTTTTGGTGAGAAAGTAACAGAAGGAACAGAAAGTGATAAACAGAAAGGCTGAATAAATAAGTAAACAAATAAGTAAATAATAATGATAATGATAATAATAATAATAATAAAGTAAAAAGAGCAACACAAGATTAAAGAATAGTGGGAAGGGGGAAACAAAAGCAAAAGCAAGTTAGCAGGATTGCAAATAGACTTAGCAAAGTAATGTAGAGAACTACATGTACTGAGAAATAAAAAAGATGTGGATTTGGTGAACATTGTTTTTGTGTGTGTCATTTTTTTTATTATACTTTTCTTTCTTTTACCTTTTTTCACACAGTTGTCAAACTCTTTCTTCATGTCAGCAATGAAGGAGATGTGCTCTTCTGGTACAATGTAAGGAAGCCTACCAGGAATCAAGGCAAAATGTAAGAAAAACATCAATCAATTCCCCAAGACTCAAAGACATGATGATGACACGATAAATAAGCAATGCAACATATGTATACGTAAACACTTGATAGTTCAGGTACCTTACGTATGAAATTGACAACAGAATTTCATATCTCTTCACCAATAACAAAGTTGTGAATCATTAGTTTAAAATGTCACTATTGTCAACTTACAAAGTCCAAATGTCGTCCTTTTTGGACGCATGTCGCCTATGGCGACGGTCTCGATCTCTGCCTGACTCGGGCATTGTTGCCTTCTTACAAGAATCTGTGTGAAGAAACAGCCAAGTGTTTTAATTACCACATAATATGTTTTCTAACAGTCGCCTTAGAATACATCGTATAATACCATTAAATCTTTACATTTTCATACAGTTTGGCTCAACGTTCTCAATAATTCATGATGTATACTTAGGTCCAAAAACGCTCGTCTTCGAACCGAAATCGGCTACTTTTCACGCTGCACGGGCAATTCGTTCCGTTTTAGCGTTACAATAATTGGTTAATATTACATTTGTACTGCTTTGAGTAAGATAGAAATGATCATTACTTAGTTTAAATCCGGTAAATTTGCGAGAAGAAAAAGAAAGAAAAAATCACACATTGACACAGCTGCATGACAACGGAAGTTTTCGACTGCCTACGATTAAACAATTTTCCATGATTTTTCAGTACTTTTAAGCCTCAATCTTTCGTACAGAGAAGAAACTGTACTTGAAAAATATGAATATGTTTTAATAACGCCTACCTTTAGCAATGATATCGGCAAATAATCAACTTGAATGTAGATGCAAGTCTCAACACTAGCGTCACTAGGAATCGCGAGTTACGGTATCCCACAATGCTTTGCGCTATTGTAAACAAAAGAAACCGACTGCAGCGCCCCTGGTGAGACGAAATAAAATAAACACTTTCACATTTTTATAAAATTTGTATGTTTTATTTTTAACAAAATGTTCAGTTTTGTTGTTTAAGAAAGCCATGAAAATTCTAATTGCTTATATATTTGCGAAAAGCTTTCCATTCTGTAGTTTTTAAACCTCAGATCCGTTGCCATGCATTTCGTTGCAGAAACAAGAGGATCCAAACTGTATGTTTTCTGCTACCTCAAGAAGAAACAATGGTCCAATTACCCCAGATATGGATTGATTTTGCAACCCTTTATACTCTGTATTTTTATGACCGGTTTGATCTTTTATGAACGTAACACGCTGAGATGTAATCATTTATAATTTATACCCTTTTGACAGGATAAACATTCACTAGAGCACCAAATAAAATATATCTGTGGGCTTCTAATGGTTTTTCTCTTATCAACTGTCTCGGAAGAAGCAACCAAGCTGATTTTCCTTCTCTAGCCGATAATGAATTCATTTCTATAAAATAAAAAGTTCATCGTTGAGAACATCGCAGGGTTGGCATTCTTGCAACTCGACTAAAAGAGACTTTGACAGTCTGCATGGGAGAAAAGTCTGCAACACTATAAAGGTAAAAATAATTGTTTTTCAAAAATGTCCGCAGCCGAAGGCCACGAAGAGCCGAAGGGCCAGGATAAGTTCCTTTTAACATGATAGACCTCTTGTAAACCCAACTCCTGAGCAACCAACTTTCCGTCAGGCGGCGACACTTACTGTTACTTACCAGCAGGTGGCGACACTCAGCAGTGGCGGATTTAGAGGGGGGGGGAGAGAGGCGTCCTCTCTTAAAAATAAAATTTTGACTAGCCGAATCATAGTTCTTAACCGTACCAAATGGCACCGTTCGCCCTCTAAAATAACAAAAAATTTCGG
This sequence comes from Lingula anatina, assembly GCF_001039355.2. The sequence continues at coordinate 43,534 of NW_019776102.1, read as the reverse complement.
GCCCCTTCAGCAGTCGCCGAACCCTACGCCAAGTGGAGAGGGGGGGTCAGCTTCGCATCCACGGACCCCCTTCAAACAATCCAGGATAAGCTCCTGTTTGGGTTATGTGAGCAACTATGTACTATCTTGGCACCCATGACATTTTTAATTTTCAATTGTCGATATTGAAAGGGATATAGCGACTGTTAAATTTGGCCAAAAACGGATATTCCTGGGGTAAATAACGATTTCCCATACTTGCCAATGGTTAATGAATCCATTCTAATATTCAAAAATAGTCCATGCTTTTTCTCCAAAAAGTTTTTTTTTTTTAAAGATAATCTCTTAAACCTAGATTACATTTACACGGGCGCCGTGCGATGGGATTGTCCGTACGTTCGTTTTGTTTTATACTGAGATTATTATTGTTATTGTTGTTGTTGTTGTTGTTGTTGCAGCCGCGTTCGCCAACGACAGCGCTGTGCCTGACCCACCCGCCCACCGTATATACGTTTTACTTCTTAAAGTAATAAAATGCAATTTTCAGAAATCATATCCAGCAAAAATACTGCCTTAAACACTTTAGCATTTAAGGAAGCGGAATTACCACGAAGCCGCAGAAGCTTTCTACCTTGGAAACTTTCTACCTTGTCACACAGAGGGCCAGTTTGGTTGAACATGTTTACATCTGCAGTTACAATCGATAGCCCGGGTGCCGCACAGATGAATTTCATCTCGCGCAACGCCAGTCTCCGAACACTACCTGCAGATCTTTTGGCAATAACACCCATATAAACCAACTAACCCACAAATCAACCAGTACTACCAGAGAGGATGAATGTTAGCGCTAGGTATCCTTTGTTGGTGCTAAATAATTGTACGGTGTGTCGTTCAATTAGGTGTGGTTAATATGGAATTTTGTGCTATAAGATCTGCGGGTAGTGTTAGTAAACGCCTAATCCCTTTATAAGGCCTGATCTTTGCAAAGTCGAAATATTGAACCAATGCTTCCAAGAATGCGTTAGTTGCGCCTATGAGTTGACGCACCTCACCAGCGCATTCATCTCTCCAGCAGATCGTCTACAGCTGACAAAGGGTGAGTTTGGGGTCAACATTTACTTCCATGGGGTCAGGTAGTACGTGCAACCAGGCCTCTTAAAATGACCTGTCAGAATACCCCCAGATAACACACACGGGAATGAAACAAGCGGCAGCAGGGACGGATCCAAGATCATTTGAAGGGTGGGGTGGGGGGGTGGGGGGGGGATCCACAGATATGAAGCCAACCCCCCCCCCCTTTGTTGTGGGTTTGGGGCCCTTAGCCCCGACTGTCAGGGCCATTGTGAAGCTAGATTGTTAACTATTCAAAGCTTTTCACGGGATAGCTTCAACAGTGGATATGGGTTATATATGAAATCAAGATCGAGCTCGCAATACGAAAATCAAGAACCTAGGGTAGGGCCCGCTAAAGGGCCCCGAAATTTTTTGGTATTTTAGAGGACGAACGGTGCCATTTGTTACGGTTTAGTGCTATAAATCAATTAGGTACTATTTTTTTTTAGAAATTTTAAACCCCTGTAAATACCCTCTGAAGTTTGTGATATTCGAAAGTTACTTATTTTTTGCATTTTTTGCATGTTTTTTATGGTATTTGCCCCTTTTTTAAAACAATGGCCTAGACAATTTTATTCCTTTTTCTATCGAACAATATCAAAATAAAACCAGGTTCAACTTCATAGACAAAAAATAATGAAAAAATATGTCTTCTGTGCTGAAAATTGTTTAGGAGAGACCCATATTTAATGTCACACACTGAATATGCTTCATCTGAATGTTTTTGATTCTTGATGATTGACCTTTCTTTCAGTATAAAACAATGGGCACCTGGGCTTCAGGGTGGTTGCCTACACATCAAAATATATTGTCCTCTGTGCGCATTTTTATTACTCACAATGTGACATACCTGTACTTCACCAAAATAGCGTTCAAAACTGCTAAATCTGTGAACATCGTGAACTTCACGGGATATTTACGGGGGGGGGGGGNNNNAGGGTAGGGGGTAGACCTTAATTTAAAAAAGTGAAATAGCACTCCTCCCTACCAGTGCAGCTGTGTTTTACCAAGGAATGAATCATATATGCAGTGGGATAGGATCCACTGAACCTTTGGTTTAACAATAACATGTCGTGGCATAAAATTAAATAACGTGGGAGCTATCGGGTTGCAAGTGCATGTAAGTGGTTAAAAACAAGTTTTCGGTTTTTATGTGGCTGAACATGACCTGGAGCTTACAAAAGAGATTTCTTTACATCTCTTTGAATGTGCGCGGTTCTGGATCACCGAGACGACCCGGCGCTCTATAACGCGAGGACAACCAAACACAACAAAGTCTTAGGGTGCATTCCCAGAGATTTAGATCGATCCAGGGATTTAGATTTAGATCGACCTAACTCCATGGGGGTTCACGCTAAATTGCAGTCAGCCGAGCGCGCACCGTAGTTAATTACCCCCTTACAGCTTTTAGTAGGCAGGACAGACGCTTAAGCCGACTAAGCTGGCAGTAATCTGGTGAGACTCCCCACAGGGATAGATCGATCTAAAATCTATGAGAATGGGGTCTTACAGAGTGCACTTTGTTTGTATGCTAGCTTTTCATAACGCGGCTCGCCTGACGTTAGTGTGAGTCAAGTACGCACAACAGGCAAAATAAAAAAACAAGTTCACCATGTAGTCCAAGAAATTGGTGCAGAAAAAAGGGTGAATTGTGCGTTTTTTACCTACAAGCATGAAATTTGCCACAGTTGTAGATAATGGAATTCTAAGCTTTTTTGGATATATGGGCATGTCTGAAAATTCCAGTATGGCCGCCAAATCCAATATGGCCGCCACAAATACTCTTTTAAATTAAAACATCTAATATATAGTCCTAAAATGGTTTAGAATATCATTTTATAGCTGGAAAATATCATGCTATGAATGAATTATCAATATCCGCTTCTACAGGTGTATAGAATTCCAAAATGGCCTCCAAAAGTAAAATAAGCAGTTTACTTACGCAAAATATGCAGCAGTTTTGTAAAATCATCAAGCACTTACAATTACAAGCATAAAAATTGGCACAGTTATGTAGAACATGATTCTAAGCAACGTTGGATATAGGGGCATGTCTGAAAATTCCAATATGGCAGCCAATTTCAATATTGCCCCCAAAATACCCTTTCAAGGTGAAAGTTATTTGTATAGTCTTTTATAAAAATATCATTTAATGGTTAGAAAATACCATTGTATGTATGAAGTATCAGTATCTGCCACTTAAGGTTTTAAAATTCCAAAATGGCCTCCAAAAGTCAGCAGACCACAACTATTGAATTGTAATCACTCGTGAATAGGCATGTGGGCTTTGCAAACTACCTGTATAATCAGCATATTCCTACCTGTGCAGGAGCTATTCTACAGAGTTTTTAAAAAACCATCAAGCATGATACATTTATTATGTACTGAAAACAGTCCTTCTTTTGATAAACCAACATAAGTAGTTTGACTTTTTGCTCTGGATTCTCATTTAGATCAATTCCCAGTTAGCAATCTTCTTATATGGCACTCATGAGTGACTCCCCCTTTCTAAGAAAAAAAGTATCGTGCAAAATCCATAAAATGTGAAAGAAACACCAGAATAACTTAGCCTTAAAGAGGCAAATATAAAAAACTTGGGGTGTACCAATTTTGTCTGTTGGTTATGATTCTTCAGCTAGATCAGTGCATGGCGCTTCATCAAATGCTCATAAATATAACAAAAATGACAGCTAATCAAACATACAGGTCTCAACAATTTGGTGTTTTTCATTGGTAAAGTACTAAAAGCGGGGCACATTTGCACTCGATAATGTTATGATGTTATCTTGTGCTTCAAAAGTAAATTAGAAAAGCTTCTTATTTAAAAAATTGGCTTTAGTACATTCGCAGTAATGGCTACCGAGAATTTAGTGAAAATTTATGAGCAAAGAAATACCTGTACCCCAAACAGAGGGCAGGTGTTGATACGTGCTGTATCCAAGAGTTGCATTGCAGACTTCACACTTCGTGCACTAAAAAAGAAGCACTGATCTATAGGCGCCAAACTTTGGTTTTCATTTGATCATTTGGCAACTTGTTTAGTTACAAACTTATACTTTCAAAAAACTGAACATGAAAATAAAAGAATTAAAATCCTCCAGACAGTTAATACATACAAAACTTCAAAAAACGATGTATTCTGAGGATTACACCAAGAAATTAGTGCAATATGGACTTTGAAAGGTAAAAATTCATGAGATTTCCGGCATCATTGTCTCTGTGGGACAATCCAGAATGAAGCCATGAGGAGTATTCACTTACCCAGCTTACAAAATCTACCAGGTAGCTCCTACCACATCTGTTTGTAGTTATGTGTGCAGTTGCTAACTGTGGTGAGGGGAGTCAGAAGCATTGGAAGACTGGTGCTATAAGGGTTCACACTAGTAACCTACATCTACTAATATGCCCTTCCACACTTTCATGTTCCTATGGACCGTCATGCATGTAAACTGAGTCAGAAGCATTGGAAGACTGGTCCTATAAGGGTTCACACTAGTAACCTACATCTACTACTATGCCCTACCACACTTTCATATTCCTATTGACCCTCATGCATGTAAACTGATGCTTTCTGGTGTTAAAAACGACCAATGCCTCTTGGTATTTTGTTGGGGAAAGTGGATTACATGTAGAAGCTTTAGCTTTAAGGAAATACTGGGAAAGCTGAGGGAAACACAACTACTAGTAAAGCTAGGCACACATTAATGAATGAAAATTATTTAACCAAATAAGTAGAAATTTCGGTGTAGCTAGCTGTTATCCTCTGTTGAGATATTGTCCATTTACTAAAGTAAAAGGTTGACCGCCCATAAAATGTGCAACACTTACTTGATAAAATAACTTTCGTTAATTTGAAACTTATTTGTGAAAATACCTTGACATTTTCATATCCTTGACATTTATAGAATTGCTGCATGTGGTGTCACAACTAGACCAAAAGGAGTCCTGTTCCATTTTTTATGGTCATTTGGGTCTAAATGTAACTAAAGGAGCGAAAAACCAAAAAAGAGTAAAGACTGTTGTCAGTCAGATTATATAGTAGTCTTTTTTTACTTTAAAAGGGTTTTAGTGGCCATATTAGAATATTCAGACATGTCCCTATATAACAAATTGCTTAGAATCCTGTTCTGTACAATTGAGCCAATTTTCATGCTTGTAGTTTTAAGTGCATGATGAATTCACCATACTGCTGCTGTGAGTGGCCTGTTTTTCTTATTTTTGGAGGCCATTTTGGATTTCTATACACTTAAAGAATCAAATATTGATACTTCATGCATACCATAGTCTTGTCTAACCATAAAATGTTATCTTAAGTTATTATAGGATTATATATACTTGAAGTTTTAATTTGAACGGGTATTTGTGTCGGCTATATTGGATTTGGGGGCCATATATTGAAATTTTTAGACATGCTCATACATCCAAAGTACTTGGAATCCTGTTTTACAACTGTACCAAATGCCATGTTTGTAGTTTTTGATGAATTAACCACTCTGCTGGATATCTTGGATTAGTAGAGTGCTTTTTACTATTGACGGCCATTTTGGATTTAATACACCTAAAAAAGCAAATATTGATTCTGAATTCATACTGTGGTGTTTTTTAACCTTTGTATGATATTTACGCCCTTAAAAGACTATATACTTGAAGTTTTAATTAGAAGCCGTATTTTTGGAGGCCATCTTGGATTTGAAGGCCATTTTTAAAATTTTGGATATGCCCATACATCCAAACTTGCTCAGAATTTCATTTTCCACAAACCTGCCAAATTTTATGCTTGTAGTTTTAAGTGCTTGATGAATTCCCCATTCAAATGGATATCTTGAATAAATGGTCTGTTTTTTTACTTTTGGCGGCCATTTTGGATTTAATACACCTGAAGGATTCATACCATGGTGTCTTCTAACCTTTATATGATATTTTAAGTCATTAGAAGACTATGTACTTGAAGTTTTAATTTGAAAAGGTATTTTGGTGGCCATATTGGATTTGACGGCCATTTTGGAATTTTCAGACATGCCCATATATCCAAATTTGCTTAGAATTTTATTGTCCATAAGTGTGCCAAATTTCATGCTTGTAGGTAAAAAATGCACAATTTTTCACCAATTTCCTGGACTAATGCTCGGCTGTAACACTTGATGCAGTCGCGATAGCTTGCAGTCACTCTTAAGGTAAGTTACTCTTTACCTATAGCCGACATATACAGTATGAACATGTGTGTAAGTTCACTGGTGTGTTTGCAAAAAGGTCGACATAACTTTGTCAACAACTTGACACGAAATGAACGCATGGAAAGGGAATGCAGTTGACCGACATGGGATTTCGAGGGAATTCGCTCTTTGAGGGTATATCTTTAGGCCTTAATGGTGTATAACGTAGTCATTGATGCAGAGGTCGTTGTCCCTTATTCGCGGCTCAAAGTCGACGTGGGCACTTCTAATGGATAGCCCTGAAATATTTGTGAATATATTGAGAGTGAGAGAAAAGTCTCTTTATGGACCAAGTGGAGGGCATGGTGAGTGTTTAATGGCTGCCTTGTGATGGTTATACATATATGTATAAGACGATTCTCATTCAATATCAGTACTGCTAATGTTATTTATTGTAACTTATGCACTAGTAATAGGGCCGTAGCCTGAGCAAAATGCCAGGGGGGGGGGCAGTAAGCGGACACGAGGGGGCAAAGCCCCCGAGGGGGGTGGGTGTGGGAGGGGGTGTCCCCCTC